>JARHVA010005735.1:492500-600000 GCA_037957365.1 Torreya grandis | reverse complement strand
TGGCACAATGGAAGGGTCACGATAGTAGTAATGGGAAGTCCAACAAATTTGTAATGGATTTGAAAAGCAAATCATTGCAACACACTAAGAAATGAAGATGAGTATCATGACATTGTAGGTCATGGGTTGTGTCTAGTTGTGTGTGTTGAAAAACTGAAAAAGGATGATAAATTTTTGGGTTATTTGATGGAAAAATTTAAGTCAAGTTGTTACTATTTATTGCTAGGGAATCCTAGTTAATTAGAGGTTTTTGATGTAGCTTTTGTAATACATTTTGGATCTATATTAACTACTAATCACTTTAAATTATCATTCAATGTTGTAAAATATATGATTGTGATCAAGTTTAAACTCTTAGAGAGTAACCATGATAATTTTAAGATTACTGAACTTGGCATGCAATTGTAAGACATGATGGGAGCTCATATTAATGGGAGGAATAGTCTACTTATCTTTGAAAGAACTCTAGGTTGAAAGAGAGACAAAAGGTTAGAATTTTTTTTTAAATAAAATACAAATGGACATTTAAGTGGGGATACAAAATAATATTATAAATTTTAAATTACAATTTTTAAATTATAATTGGAAGCTCGATGTATTCATGCAAAGGTCAAATGCAAGGTGAAAGCATCAAGTAAAGCAGATGTTTTCAGTGGATTTACAACATCAAAATGCAATTTTAAAATTGTAATTTTCAAACAAGAAATACATTGTTAGAATCCTACTAGGTGTAAAGTTGAATTTTAAGCCTAAAATCTTGCCAAGGTAAAAAGGTGTAAAATGGTAGTTGGGTTCCAAAATCCTACCAAGGACAAAAAAGTTAAAGTGTAAACATAAGTTCCATAAAGTAAAAATGTGGAAATATACAACTCAATCATAAAATCCCACATAAGGTAAAATATGCTACATACTATTATTAGGTTTGGTAGAAAGAAGGGGAAATGAGAAAAGTCAAAGGAGAAAAGGTAGATATAAAGAGCTAAGTGTTATATACCAATATTTGACAAATGTTGAAGAAATCCTTAAATAGAGATAATTGTTTCAAGGTTTTTTAGGTAGAAATGGGATATTGGAAGCATATTCTTATTCAAACAATAGATCCCTACATGGCCTCCATCATAGCTAAAACAATCTGATACTATCATTAAAAATCTATAGGAATTATTTGTCTTGGACAAGGATGAGGGAAGGCATCCACAAACTTCTAGTTAGGCAAATGATTAATTTGGATAATAGTGAAAAAATTGTTACACAAGAAGATAAAATCCATTTTGATCTCAAAGAGAATATTTTCCCTGAATATCAAGTGAAATAAACATAAATCTAAGCATATCAAAGTTTTTTATCAAAATTCATCATTATGTGGTTAACTACCTACTAGATTGATCAAATTGAAGAGAATGAGAGTCTTCAAACATGTTTAAAGGCAAATTTTAGAAGGAAAATCTTCTAGAAATATTATGGGTGAGAAATTTGTATATAAAAGAGGGTTTGTCCTCTTTGCAGAGGTTGTTATGAGGTTGGATATTTTTTAGGTTGAGGCTCTTCAAGTTCCAAAATATGTTGTATGTTTTTGTATCTATTGATAAGGTGATTGCACATGTAAAGTCATTAATAAACTATGAGAGCATTTTGCATATGTCTCCCCTATTTTAGAGTAAATCCACCATGATTTTCACCATGCTATCACTATAAAAAATAATGTAAGTAGATTTAATTTCAAGATTAATGAAAAACATATATGATTTCTACTCTTTTTTATCAATGAAGTGAAATGGCACATTCTTCATGCATTGTTGATTGGGTATATGGTTTTATGTCACTTAATGGTAGTCATTCTAGACATGAATCTAGGTTATAAATTCTTCTATGCATTGGGATTTAGGAATGTTATCTTGATAATATTTTAAGGACAACTTGAATTTATGGAGTTAACAAGAGAAGGTGTCTAAGTTTTTAATTGCATTGTATGATTTTTAGGGTTCAAGGGTCATTTGAATGGTTTCATTAGATTGGTATCAATGATTACAAACCATTCTTCATAGTTTTATTTACCTTATTTGTTTAGTCTTCTACATATTTAAATGAATGATAGAATGGTTATTAAAGGAGTTACCTATGTTGAGATCCACCACCAAAACTCACTTTATTATACCTGAATTTTCCTACATGTTCTACCCTTGTAAATAATGCATGTCACTGAGTATCTTAAGTGTTATTTACTTATATATGCATAAGTTTTGTATATTTATGTTAAATGCTTGTAGATGTATAAGTATTGAGATTTGAGAATGTTATGTTAATAATATTTTAAGGACATATTTTTTTATGGAGTTGATAAGAGAAGGGGCTTGAGTCTTTAATTCAATGTATGATTCAGAGGTTTTAGGTGTCATTGAAATGGTAGTATTGGATTGATATCAATGATTGCAAATTAATTCCTCATAGTTTTCTTTACCTTGTAGCACAGTCTTATACGTATTTAAATGAATTATATAATGGCTATTGAATGAGTTCCCTATGTTGAAATCCACCACCATAACTCACTTTAATATACCTATATTTTCCTACATGTTATGCCCCTATAAATAATACATGTCATTATCTTATGTGTTATTTGCTTATAGATACATAAGTCTTCTATATCTAAAATATGTCTATAATTGGTATTTGAACAATATTATTGTAATATTCCATTTAGATCCTAGTTGTTAGTAG
The DNA here is from genome assembly GCA_037957365.1 of Torreya grandis. Lineage (NCBI taxonomy): Eukaryota > Viridiplantae > Streptophyta > Pinopsida > Cupressales > Taxaceae > Torreya > Torreya grandis. Next base: position 597,282 of record JARHVA010005735.1, on the reverse strand, counting down.
TTTATTTACAAATTAATATTGAAGTCACCTTACTACTATCTATATTACCTTGTTTTTTATTGAAGAGCATTTGCCAGCTCTATGTGATAACTCTTCCCAAATGGACCATGCAATTTTGTTTATGATTTGGTCAGATTTGTTTGTGTGATAATAATTTATTAGAAATTAAATTATAGTATGCTTTCTTATGACCATGCTACCCCATAGGTTCCCTTACCTTGGTTCAATTAGATCCAAAAGTAGCAAGGAACTAACCATACCCTCTTTTGCTGTCTTCTAGTCATTGTATATGTTTTATCCATTCAAATGTTAAACCATTCCTTGGATATAAGAACATAATTTAATTTTATCATTTATGCTTTCCATATTCTCATGTTTTCAAGGTTAAATCCTAGAGGTATAAAATTGGGAACCAATACCCAATTGGCACCATTGTCAGGGACTAAATAACATCCTTGGTACTTTCATTGACAAAAATTATTGTAGAGACATGATTATTTTTTCATGTTTTAAAATGATAATCTCTTTTGGACATGAATATGAAAATTTTAGGGTCTTTATTTCTCTATATCATTATCAATTTGAATAAAGTGTAATTTCAAAATGTATCATTGCATGCTTTTGATCTTTTATATCCTAGAAGATTTCTTCTAGTGGAAACTCCAACGTTTTACCTAGTTTTTTAAAAATTAGTTCCCATTTTAATTAATTCAATTTTAAATGTTCTCTTAATTTTAAAGCTATAAGTACTAAGATCCTTCTTAAAAGGTGACTCATCAAATTATCTTGTCTCTAAGTTAAGGATTCATCATAAAAAGAGACAAATTTTGAGGCTAATTGAAGGATAAAGTGATACATGAAAAGAGTGTATGGACCATCAAAATTCTAGTACACCTAAACTTCTTTTTGTTAAACTTCCTTTAGTTGAAAAATATCAGAACTTTCCTAATAAATCATAGTGTTATAGTTTTTTTTGTTATCCAACACGTTCTCAACAAGCTGAATCTCTTCCTAGGTTTGATCCCCCAAGTCTACCTCATTCAACCCCTCACATAAATTTGACATCTGAGCTTAAGCCCACCATATAACTAGCTCTGATGCATAGAAATCAGGATGAAAATTTACATCATATATTTTGGATTCTTAGATTTAGAAATATTAATTTTGATTAAATAGAGAGTTATCCCAATGAATTTCCAAATGAGGTAAGGAATCAACTCCCTAAGTTTCAAGGGAATAATGTAGTGACTGGAGATCAACATTTGAGGGATTTTCACATTATAATTGAAGATTATAAGGTTAAAAATGATGATGTAAATATCAATATGTTTTTACACATGTTGGAATAAGATGGATTTGAATGGTTTAATTCTCTTCCCCATGGATACATAGATTCAAGGGAAAAAATGAAGAATATTTTCAAAATTCAATATGGTGATAGAGTTGATCCTAGGTTTCTACTTGTAGAATTTGAAAACATAAAGAAGAAACCAAATGATTATGTGAAGGATTTAAATACAAAGTTTAATAAGACTATGATGAGGATGCTTGATAATATTAGGCCATATGATATTACTTGTCTGATCAAATACTATGATGCATTTGACAAGAAGGTTATGTGCTACTTTAGAGATATGGCTCCTAAAAATTTTATGTTGTCATTCAACATTTCCATCCAAACTAAAAATAATATAAACACCATGGGGAGACCTATAAATAAAAAGGAAGATGTGAATTTGATCAATCTTGAAAAGTCTCGGTCCACTAAGGCTATCAATCTTGCAGAGATGGTGAAAATCTTGACAACTACTATCAAGGAAATGCCATACAAGGTAGCCAAAGATGAGAAGGGGATCCCTCATGGATCTTCTAGTTACGAGAGAGCTCAAAATAAGAATCAAGCACAGGAAAGATCTTCTTGACATATTATAGATAATTATGGAGGGAAGATACATGCTCAAAGTGATATAAATCAAAATAGAGTAGTTGGGAAGGAAGTTATTTATCTATTAAATGTTAAGGTTAATGCTCTAAACTGTCATTTTTACATTGATAGGTGTGATAAATTCTTCTTTCCCCATTCTCCTTGTGATACTAATGAACTAATTGATGAAGATTCATAGGAACCTAAGTATGCATCCTAAAATGATCAAATTATGATGTTTGATTGTCAAATCTCTTGAAGTAAAATGTTTGCCTCCACAGAATTATTGAGTACTACTATAGTTAATCAATTTTGGAGTGCACTAAAAGATTTAGGTTTCCAAAATTCTCAAAAAAATTTATGTTATAAGACTAATAGAATCATATAAATTAACTTATCATGACTTTCAAATTTTAATATCTTTGTTGATTAAAAAGTGTGATGGGGGAATTCCTTCAGTTGAGGATAGATAGTTATTAATTAATGTATTACTTGCCCAAGAGAATGAATATACTCTAAGAAGAAATAAAAAAGGTGCTTCTCCTTAGGAGACCACCCTTGTAGATCCAATAGTAGGGGATAAAGATAAAGATGTTTAATGAAACAAAAGAGGTCCCTAATTCTTCCAAACTAGCACCTATTTCTCAAACTATCAAATAATAAGGTGCTCCAACCAAAAATATATAACCTGTGTTATCCATTATTCCTAAGGGCACAAGCAATATAAGAAGAAACTTAACCTTACTACAATTGGATTAGGGATACCACATGAAAATGATGTAGTAGAAGATGATACATAAATGTTTTTCAACCTCCATAAGTGAATATTATAATGCCTTCTAAGTCACTTACCACTTCAAATCCATCTACACTAGTTATTAATAACAATAGTGAATCATCTAATCCAACACTTCCATCATTGAAATCTCAATACATAAACTCTTTAGGGAAGAGTTGTAGTCTAATGAAGATCTATGATGAGTCAAAAGAGGTTGAAAATATGGATTTATGTTTTGGTTTTTCATTCTTAACACAAACTAACCCAATTTACTTTGAGGATGCAATTAAAAATGACAACTCGATTACATCTATGGATGAAGAAATTTAATCAATTGAAAAAAATCAAACTTGGGACCTTATATAGCTTCCTAAAGGAAAGGACATGATTTTATTTAAATGATTTTATAAAATAAAGTTTAATGTAAAAGGAAATGTTGATAAATACAAAGAAAGACTATTAGCTAAGGGATTCACACAACAACTAAGCATATATTCTAATAAAAAAATTGTAGATGTAAGAAGACTAGACACTGTTATAATAGTGTTATCTATTGCATCCCAAAATAGTTTGAAGGTTTATCAAATCGACATCAAATCAACATTCTTGAATGGAATTTTAGAAGAGAAAGTTTACATAAAACAACTACCTGATTATGATGTTTTAGGAGAAGAGCACAAGGTTTACAAGATGCAAAATGCTTTATATAGATTGAAGCAAGCTCGTAGATCTTGGTATAGTAAAATAGATTCTAATTTTGTAAATAATGGGTTTATCAAGTCTAGAAATGGACCAACTTGTTATGTCAAAGTGGATGATGAAGTAAATGTTTTGATAGTATGTTTGTATATGGATGGCTTGATTTTTACAAAAAACTTATCAATTGAATCATTTAAGGCTGCATTAAAAATAGAATTTGATATGACTGACTTGAGAATGATAAGATATTTTATTAGCATAGAGTTATATCAATTTGAGTAGGGAATTTTTATGTGTCAATCAAAGTATGATAACGATATATTGAAAAGGTTTAAAATGTTGAATGTCAACTCAGCTCCTATATTATTTGTAATATGTATGAAATAAAAAATCCATCATGTCTATAAATCAATCCTAACTTAGAGAAAATAAATCATAACATACACTTCATATTGAGAACTCATTTGTTAAGCAAGATCATGACCAATATGGGAATCCTCTAGACCTAATTAGGAGATCAATTTTCATAATACACCATGTTAAGGAGGGTTCTAAAGCCTCCAATCTAACATAATTATGCAATAACCCTAAGGGGGTCCTAGGTTTTGATTTTTCACCTAAACTAATGAACAGTAAAGTAAATATAATCTAGTGCTCACCAAAGATTTTGGCATAAAGTTGGGGTTAGAAAAAATAAAACTAAACATTTATAGAAGGCATATATTCATGTCAATGTATACATAATCCTAATGCATGGAAGAGAAGAATAAATGCATATCTATCTACTCTTCTAAAGGAGAAATAAATTTAGGAATACTTATCTTTGAAGATGAACCTATCGAGCCTCAATCTCTCCCTTGGCCAAGGTGATTCACAAGAGGGTGTTACGGTATGTAAGGATGATAAAGATAAATCATCTCTAGGATGCACAACCTATCAATGCATCAAAAAAAAATATCCACAAGACAAGATCTATTTCTCCAAATAAAGTATGGAACCCTAAGATTTATTTTTCAAGTAGAATGATCAATAAGTAGATGTTAATTTTCTCTTACTTCTTTTTTTACTTCTCTTGATATATGATGGAAATGAAATTGTATTTATACACATATTTGACCCTTGATTCTTATAAAACTCTTGATTGATAGGGTTGATCCAATTGACCTAGCATAATTTCAGATAATTATTCACTAGGTCCTAAGATAGGTTAGCCAAAGGCTAACCTAATTCCTAAGCAAAAATATCTCAAAATTGTATAAGGACAACCCAATCGACCTAGCACAACCAACTAACAAAAAGGGATTTAGGTGAGAAAAATGAGGATAAAATATATTAAATGCCTGGAATGGGTACAATAGAGAATAACAAGCTTAGAGTTAATTATTTTAGGAGGCAAGTGTGTAGATAACAAGTAGAGAAAGGGATAAAAATCTTGAAAAGTATGAATGGTCTACCCACCCCTTTCCTATTGTACCCCGTAAGGCATGCACTCAAAAAAATTGAGACTCGATGGGTTTTTTCAAGATATAAAGTGTCAGTAATTGGTAAAATTTTGAAAATATTATGTGTATACATATGCCCCACTCGAATCTCATCACATGTCACATGAATTCAACATAGGATAGTGCTTCAGGAAATAGAGCATGATAACACATAACACTGATGCTAAGTAAATTGCAATAAGTACCAAATAAGTTAAATGAAAAGATATAATTGAAAAACATAGAACTTTACTTACCTTGATACTATACATAAAGCAGTATACTACAAGAGAAGTGAAGGAATCCAATGTGAAGAAAACTAGGTGAACATGTATAAGTTAGTGTAAAATAGACACAAATCAAAAGTTTTAGAAGATAGGCATATAATAGTGAAGAATGAGTTAGTAGAGACATGAGGGTGTTTAGGAAAATTGGCAAATTAGGGTTTTTAAGGCAACGCTATAATATTGAAGGCAAATGAATGATAAAAATATGGCAAAAGAATGAAAAACAATGGCAAATAAATGATTAATTATTATAAATGAATGACAAATGATTGTAAAATAGATTAAATCATGTTGGAAATCATGTAAAACATAAATGTAAAAATGGAATTTAGAACATACTAAATCACATTTGGAAGTATGTAAAACATAAATGTAAAAAGTAATGTAGAACATACTAAATCATGTTGGGAAGTATATAAAACATGAAAACAAAAAAATATATCAATGAAAGTAAACTTGAATAAATATATCTAAGAAAGTGAAAAGTAACCCTATGTAAGATAAGCATGTCAAATCAAATATAAAGAAAAATATAAATGACTGAAAATAAAATGTAATTCAAGATGTAAGACAAACATGAATAATTCATACATAAAGAGAAACATGTTTGAATGCCAAATGTCATATGAAAGATAAGTGAAGTCCACAAAAATCAAACAAAAACATGATAAATAAATGAAAATAAAAAGCTCTAAAGGATTAAGACTCAAACATAGTTCTTGTTTTAAGATACAATGTAAGAAAACACAAACATATAATGACATGACTAGTATGACAATGAGATTGTGTGGTAATCAAATGGTGTAAGGGTATTGATGAGGAAGGCCTACTCTTATCTATGGTCTTACAATGAAACTCACAAACTATAAACCAAGAAGCATAATAACATAGATATAATCAAGGATGTGATCAAGTACAAAAAATATCCAACAAGGGGAATATAAATAAAATATGATGTATGGAATGTGAGGCACCACATGGGTGATGTGAACATCCTTAGTAAGAATGAGACACACTAGGCAAGTGAGAAAGGCTAAGAACTATCAACAATAAGGAATTAGGAAATTTTGACTAATGAACATAAAGCTTGGGTTAACAAGTGAAGTATATAGATCATCTAATGAAGGTTATATTCATGAAAACTAAAATGTACTCACCTTCCCACAATGTGTTCCCTATTCTTTAGGACCCCATATAGAACCGTCAGTCTACTGGGAAGATTGGGTACTTGCATGAGAAATTAATTATCACTAAAAGGATTATTTATTCTTCTTTTCTATTCTATTGGCCTACCATACCACAATGGACCTCAAATCTATTGTGTGGTGAAATGTTGATTTTAAGCTTTAATTATAAGAAGTATATGTGCTTTTAATCACATATTTTAGTGTGATTTGACTTTTGTATTTTTTAATGTTGCGTTTTAGATCATTTCCTTCTGTTTGTATTTTATGATTTGGATTTTGACTTTCTTGATGGATTTTTTTATCTTTCCTCCATACGTATTTAGAAAAATAAAAGTGGGTGTTAAATATGACAAACACAATAAATATTACACTTGGTTAATATATAAAAGGACCTAAAAACCAAGGTGTTAAAGACTCATAGACTTGCCCAAAAATAAGTGTGCAATCTTAAAATTGACTGATGTGAGCCTCAAATGAAATGAAATGAAATAATTGAATATGGGGATCATGATAGATTTGTCAATGTAATAAGTGATACAATGATAAATATCCTTTTAGTTGATCACAAGGAGGTAAAATAGTGCTATGGAAAGGATGAAACTATTCTTATGATAGTCATGTCACTAGATAAACCATACTAACATACATTGGATCTAGCAAAATAACCAATAAAATTAGTAGTCATCTCAAAAAGTGGTTTAAATATGTTTTAATGTGGCAATTTAGGAGGAATCCCATGCCCTATACATGTTCTTACACTGTAACTCACAAGGTGAACAACAATGATGTGATTGGTAAATAAAGGAAAACTAATCATCAAGCTATGAACATAAAGAATGACATAAAAAGACAAAAATAAAAGAGATATATAAGAACAAAAATAAAAACAAATTCAAAACATGATGTGTAAGAAAACCAAAGAACCCAAAGATAAAAAATGATGCTTAGTAAAGAGAAACTAAATGAAATAAAGTTGAAAACAATGAAGAAAATTGAGACAAAAAATAACAAATAAGATCAATGCTAATGTCTGTGCCAAATATGAACATGTGAAATACATGTATATAAGTCTTGGAAGGTTTATTTAAGTTGAATTTAGTGGGTATTATACATTTTAGAATAAGAGTGGGCATTGCAAGATTCCCCAATGGGTATGTGGATATAGGGATAGGCATCATAAGATGCCCAAAAAATTGAAGTGGCATATCGATGGGAATCATAGGATGCCCCAACATGTGAGTTGAAGTGAGGTAACATTGAAATATTATAATGATTTACAATGGGTTGGTAGGCATATTTGGAGATAGGAAAATGTGTAGGTTTTTGAAATTTTAAGGAGGGTAAACGTGACATAAGATGTGTTGGAGAAATATGAAAAGGTAAATGAGGTAGAGAAGGACCATGTATGATATGATTTGGAGTAGGAATTTGAAATAATTACTCTTTTGGTTCATGTGACATAAGAGGCTGAGGCTCAATAGATGTAAAAATATGTTTAAATTTATTTATGTTGGTTGTCCTTTCCTTATTGGTGTCATAAGAAGGAATAACTATGGTTTGAATAAAATTAGTAGATGAGGCATAGGTATGGGATAATTATTATTGATCATTATTTATTTGATTTTGATGTGATTTTAGTTCTTGAGATTGAAGTTCATAACCTTGAAGATAGTCTTGATAATGTTGTTTTGCTATAGTATCAAGACTAAAATGTGGGCCAAGTAAGGAAGAAAGAAGAAATAGATGAAGATCATGATAAAATTCATGAGAATGACCTATTGTATCATGCCATCAATAAAATTTATCAAGATTGTACAATTATGGAGGTGGTTTGGAAGGATCAAAGATCATGGGTTTAAAGGGTGATAATTTATTCTTAAGTTGTTCTAGACTCAAGGGAAGGTGTGTTGGATTAAAATTTGTTAAAGTGGATGCTACACTTTAAGGTTGGGGAGGATTGGATGAGTCAATGTTATGAGCAAATGATTGGAAATGTTCTTTACTAGTTGTTTGAGGTGTTTCAAATTGAGTCATAAGAATTTCTTGCCTTTTTGCTTGGTCTAAGGCTTCTTCTAAAGTTTGAGGGGAAAAGATTCAAACTTTGTATTAAAAGGGAGATTTAAGAGCAGTGACAAATAGTTTTAAAAGAGTATCATCATTGAATTTATGGTCCACTTTATGAGAGAGAGAGACTTTCATCATTTGATGAAACTATAAGTAAATTCATTAAGTTTTTTGGTGTTGATGAAATGGCTAAGGTAATTTCTAGGGAGGTCATCATGTTGTAATTATTTCACTAGAGCATTGACTAAATCCTCTAGTTATGAGATAGAATATCTAGGAAGTTGGTTATACCATTCAAATGCATCACCAACAAAAGTTTTATTTAAGATCCTAGTAGAAAAGGTGTTTATTTGGACTCATTCCTTATAGAGATTACCAAAAGGTTTAAGAAAAATAATAGGGTCCTTAGTCCCATTATATGTGATAGATGGAGAATTTTTTTCAATGTCTATGGATACAGTGAATGGACCTAATAGTTGATTTTTAAGATGTTTAAGCATTTTGTTATTCAGTGGAGGTTGACAGATGATATTCCCATTATCATCTCTAAGAGGAGGGAAATTTTTTTGATTTGGTTGAGACATAATGACTTGAGGTTGTTGACTAGTCATGTTTCATAAATTTTTTGCATGTTAATCCTTTGAGATTGATTGGTTGATTGCATGATGTTCATTTGTTAAATTATGTGTTCAATAATTTGAGTTGTGTCAATAAGAGGGTTGGTGTTTATAGGAGGGTTAATAATGTTAATAGGATGGGGATTGTTAGTGTTGGTAGGAGGATAATTATTTATGGGTGGAGGATTACCAGTAATGGTATTGAGAGGAGGTTAAAGACAAGTGATCTAAACTACAATACATTATGTAGTGATTAGTTTTGGATTATGAAAAGAGGAAGGAAGAAAGTGAATAGTTTCATCTGAATTAATAAAATAAGTGAGATTATGATATAAATACTTGATTATGTAATGTTCTTGACTAAAGGAAGGATGAAAACATGTCATCATTGTGATCCAAAAATTAGAATTTTTGGTTGAAAAATATTTCAAGAACATAGAAATAGCATAGTAAAAATGAATTCTCTAAGAAGAGATGTATTATTACTCAAGATCGTAATACAACTATATGCTTATCTCTGGGAAGAGATGTCTAATTTTCCATTTCAGGTTATATCATTAATTATACGCATTTTGAAAGAAGGGGGAGGATGTGGAAGGTCACCAATCTTGAGGGAGATTAAGTGGTGTGACTTCCATGATTTAAAATAATACAAAATTTGAGGAATTACTATTTTTAGACTGCAGTACTAAAATTGAAATTTGGGGCACTTCCATTAGGTTTTTAGGGGTAAAACTTCATTGAGAATAACTATATTCCATCTCATATCATTATCCTCATTATTATCTTTCCAATTATTTGAACAGCGAGTCAATTGGAGCTACATTACAAAATTTATGGCTCTCAAAAGTTCTGTCATCAATTGGGGTGGAACTATCAACTGAATTGTCACCTAAATTGCTCCCCAAATCATTCCTCCCTTCTTGAAAATCAATGGTCCCCATTATGTCAATGTTCCTCATCAGGTGTGGTAGTTTTGTCTTGATTTGATTCTCTATGAGCCACTCACCTTGGTGGCTAAGCTGGCCCCTTTTGACCACTCGATAAAGAAAAATAGAGCATCCTCTTGTTGTCTTCATCCAGGTGTCCACAATCTGATCCTCCTACACTAGAGAAAAACTCTGTGGATCAAACTCACCAATCTCAAGTTGTTTTGATATTAATAAAGTGTCTAATAGAGGTGGATGATATCATTTGAGGAGTTCCATATTGAATATTAAATGCAGACCAAGGTAGGCTAGTAGGTTCAACTCAAAAGAATTTTCTCTAACTTTTTTGGTGATGGTGTAGGGACCATATCGTAGATGCTAATTTTTTCTATGTGGGCTTGCAAGTCATTCCTTCTAAAGCTACACCAAAACCTTGTCACCCATAGGAAAATGGTGTGCAATCTTATGTTTGTTATGGTGTTGCTTATACTTCTGATTCATCTTCTCCAGGATGTCATGAACTTGTTGCTAGATGTTTTTTATTTGTTCAATGAACTTTGTTGCTTTTTCTACATCAGTTATTTCATGAGTTGTGTATTTCATGGTGGATAATGGAATGGCTATATCAATTGGTTCAATAGTTTGGAACCAAAAGCATACTTAAAATGGATTGTGCTTGGTCGAGTTGTGCAGGGCCTAATTGTATCCATGTTGTATGAAAAGATGCCCCTCATCCTAGGTGCATGGATGTTTAGAGTGATACATATGAATCATGTTAACAATCAAGTGGTTCACCACCTCTGTCTGACAATCAGTTTATGGATGGAAGGCTATGGACTTCATTAGCTTGGTATCCATCATCTTCCATAGAGTGGACCAAAAGATGCTTAGGAACCTCCTATCTCAATATGAGAAAATGGACTTGGGTAGACCAAAATGGAGCCATACATGTCTAAAATATAGTTGATCATTTTCCTCAGTATATATATATATATATATATATATATATATATATATATATATATATATATATATATATATATATATATATATATATATATATATATATATATATTACAAGCAATAATGACAATTATTTTTGAAAAATCATCAAGTACCATAAAAATACAGTCCTTACCATGTTTTGAAGTGGGAAAACCTAAGAGAAAATCCAAGACAGATTCCCAAGGCTAGTTGGTTTTGGCAATGGCATGTACAATCCTTGCCTCTTATTTGTTGGCTTGGATATCACACATGGGGTGAAAAATTTGAGATATCTTTCCATATCCTTTCACATATGGGTCTAATAGAAGTGTTTTTGAAGAATTGCTAATGTCTCTTCTATACTAATGTGTCCAACTATCCTACTAAAATGTGCTTCCCATATCATCCTTTATTGCTCTACAGTTGGAATACAGATGTGCCCCATATGATAGAGGACATTATCTTAAAAATAGAAATAAAAAACATGTTTAATTTTTTGAAGCACCTGACATATATCAGCAAAGGTAGGATCTACTTCATATAGAGCACTCCAAGTGGTAGTCTCATGTCTGCACAGGTTAAGAACTATTTTGAATGAGTAACTGGTGGGCAACTCAGACAATCTGTAGTTATATTTGATCTCTCCTTTTTGTGTTTGATTATTAAATGGAATTTTTGAATATATGTGGCCCACTTTTGGTGCCTTTCATTTCATAGTTTTCTCTATGTCTAGATGAATTCCAATGGTTTGTGGTTAGTGTGGATGGCCATCTCTTTTCCCAAGATGTAGTGTTTCCATTATTTATAGGCTTACACAATGGCATAGAGCTCCTTATCATATGTCAGAAATTTCATCAGTGAAAGATTCACTATGATATGCAATATAATGGCCATGTGGCATGATGATATCTCCCATGGCATATTCAAATGCATCTAACATCAAATCAAAAGGTTGACGCAAATGTGGCAAGGCAATAATAAGGGTTGAACAAACTCTACTCTTCAAATTCTCAAATGCCCTTTATTGTATTTCACCCCATGGAAATGTCGCTTTAGCTCATCCTTTAATCACTTGGGTTAGTGACCAAGCAACATGTGAAAATCTAAGAACAAACCTAAGATATAAATTTAGAAGACCCAAGAAGCTGTGATGTTTTGTGAGGGTCCTTGGTGTGGGCCATTCTCGAATAACCTAAATCTTTTCTAGATCAACATGGACCCCTTCCTCATTCACAACGTACCTAAGGTACTAAATTTTTGTCATCCTGAATGTGCATTTATTGAGATTTGCATACAACTTATGCTCTCAAAGAGTTTGAATAACCTTACGAACATGTTGTAAATGTTCCTCTCATATTTTATTATAGATGAATATGTCATCCAAGTAGACAACCACAAATGATTTAGTGAAGGGTTGTAGGATGTCATCCATCATCCTCATGAAGTTTTTAGGTGCATTAGTTAATCCAAAAGGCATAACAAACCATTCAAAGAGTGCTTCCTTAGATTTGAATACAGTTTTCTAGACATCGGTAGGATCAATCAAAATTTGGTGATAGCTAGATTTGAGATCAATTTTGGTAAAGAACTTCACACCACAGAGTTGGTCCAATAGGTCATAAATCCTGGGGAGAGGGTAGTGATTCATCACAATGATTTTATTTGGGGCTCGATAGTCAATGTAAAGCCTCCATGTTCCATCTTTCTTTGTTGCCAAGATAATTGGACTACCACAGGGTGAAGAGCTTGGCCTGATGTGACCTTTTTGGATCAATTATTGAATCTATATTTTTATCTCAATAGATTTTTTTACCTAGCAATGTAGTGGAACTCTTGTGGGTTACTTGATTAAGTCATCATATTCTACTATCAGTCATCCTATCTACTTTTTTTGTTGTGTTGATTATGTAGTCAGGACTATAACATCAACCTTCTTATATTTATGTGGTCTGACCACCATGAGAACAAATTAATTTATCTTCTCCACCAATCTCTTACATTGCTTAGCATTGATCAGGGAGATAGATATGGGAGGTGGTACCTCTGGTACCCTATAGTGTCATTTTCCAAGAGTGAGGGTCATTCTTTGGGTTTGTGATTCATAGATTCCATGTCACTCATACATGAATGGCTGACCAAGGAGTACATCACAAAAATCTATATTAACCACATCACATAAGAATTCATCTTGGAAAGGTTTTATTACATATGAAAGAAGACACTAATGGGTGACACAGATATCTCTCCCTATGCTCAACCATCCAATATTGTATGGCTTTGGATGAGGCTTCATGGATAGATTTAGACTTTTCATAATTTTAGCAGAGATTAAATTCTTTTGACTCCCACTATAAAGAATGAAATGCAAAGACTTACCTTTTACCCATAATTTAGAGTGAAACAATCTTTCCTTGTCATTTGGCCTTTCCTCATGGGTCTGTGATGAAGTGACGATGGTGTTAGGCTTAAGATATATAATTTCTTCTTCATCCTTTTCAACTATAGGTTGTGTATGAGACAGAGTAGTAGATGTCAAGTATTATGACTTAGAAAGTAGTGACTTGATGGCTCAACATTCTTGGAGTGAGTTCCAATTTTGTGGTAAACACACTATTTTCTAGCCTTCCCCTTCTAGGGTTTTTTATCTTGAAACTCCTTTTGCTTCCAATTTGGTGTCGTCTTTGACTTTCCTTGTCACTTTTTCATTTTGAGGGCTGACTCTTCGTATTCTTTCTGCCATGCTTCTATTCAATCTTTATTGTGAATTTATATGCCTCACCGAGGGTTTCCAAATTGAATAATTCCATTTCCCCCCATATGGACCATTGTAGTCCACCACAATATTTGAGAGTCTTATGTTTCTCACTTTCTTGGATGCCCAATCTTGCAGACAAAGAATGAAAAATATATGTGTAATATTGAATAGATTTGTCCTTACCTTGGTGAAGTTGTTGCCACTGTATGTATAGATCATCATATGCTCTAATGGGATAGTATTCTTCTTTCACCACTTCTATGAAATCATCCCAGGTATGTTCTACCTCAATGCCAATGTCACCTATACTGAACCTCTTTTTGTACACTTCCCACTAGTTTTTCATAGGCAATGATGCTTTCAAAAAAGGAAAGGTTATGGTTTTTCCATCGGTGAATTTGTTTACAAAGAAATAGGAAGACAATTGATCTAACCAATTTTCTACTACATCGGCATTGAGTTTGCCTTCCAATTTAGGAATATCAAAATTCCCTTGAACCTTGAAGGGTGTTGGGGCACTGAAAAGATGTTCCATGGATGAGAAGCCATGAAATGTAGCTGAGGAGCCATTATTTCCCATCGAGAGTTATTGAAGAATTTTGGAAATTTTTTGTAGCATCTATGCTTGTTGCCATTGGAGGGATTCATTCACCATTTGCTTGAAAGTATTGGATGTCTCAATGTCACCTACCATTTGAAGTTGTTTGGAGTGAATAGGTGGATATTTTGGAAGCTCCATTATTTTCCACTGAAGCTTCTTGTACCCTGACCTCATCCTTAGGATCATACACTTTCAACACAAACCACTCTGATACCACTAATCCAAAATTACAAGTTTTGGTTGAAAAATCTTTCAAGAACTTAGAAATAACATAGTAACAATGAATTCTCTGAGAAGAGATGTATTAGTACTCAATATTGTAGTACAACTATATGATTATCTCTGGGAAGAGATGTCTAATTTTCCATTTTGGGTTACATCTTCATTTATACCCATTTTGAAAGAATGTGGAGGATGCGGAAGGTCACCAATCTCAAGGGAGATTAAGTGGTTCAACTTCTACACTTTAAAACAATACAAAATTTGAGGAATTACTATTTTTAGAAACTTACTATTTTTAGACTTCACTACTAAAATTAAAATTTTGGGTACTTCCGTTGGGTTTTCGAGGGTCAAACTTCATGATCTAAATACTTGATTATGTAATGTTCTTGACTAAAACAAGGATGAAAACATGTCATCGTTGTGAGATAAGACTAGATAACCACACATGAAATAAGTGCAAAAAAACTAAAGAGATAAGAAGTGACATAAATAGTATAAAGTTGACTGGGTTGACTTAACATAGGAAACAGGGACTAAAAACTATAGAGGGTCAATTAGTTCCACCTACCATAGAAAATAGAGGTTGAAAAAGTGTACAGGGTTGATTGGGTCAACCTAACATAATAGATAGAAAAAACAAATAGTCTATAAGAGATTGTGTCAACTAAAACAACTGTGTAATGAAATAAGAATAATTTTACAAGTATTTTAAAAATCAAGAATTGAAGGGAATCACACAATCAATTGGATCAATGAGGTTGATCTGATTGAGGAACACAACACAAAACCTTACATGAATATTGGCTAATGCAAGTTTTTACAATACAACAAATAATTTAAATAAAGAGTAAGCAATCAAATTAGAAATTAAAAGCTACCTAAGTGGTAAACTTGAATGTTTTTAGATTAATATAATATAGTTTTAAATAGTATATGAAAGTAATGAACTAAAAAGCAATCTAAGGATGGTTTTAGGATGTTTAAGCTGAAAGGGATATCTATTGGTAATGGTACATGCTTGGTATTAGGGCTCACACCCTCACTTTATACACCGTATTTATAAGGGTGTCAATTTCTTAGCCAAAATATACCATTAACAATGTATTTATACTTGGACATTAAACGATGTTGGATTCCCCCTTGGTGATGAAATCCAAATAGGTTTGTCTTTGGTAGGCAATTTTTAAAATCCTTGTTTAAGATTTTGTGATTTGGTCATGTGTGAATAGAATAAAAAATAAATAAACTAAACAGTATATTAAAAACTACCTAATTATACTATATGATCTATTCTAAGGATGAAAGCAATAAGAAATGAAAGTGTGAGCTAATTACTAGCATACAAGGGTTAATGCCAAATTTGAAACATAATACAATATTGATTTAGTTGATAGTATATGCATAAAATATAGAATAGGGTCGATAAAGCCACCCCTATACTATAGAAGCAAAAGGTCTGAAAATGAACAAGGTCAATAAGGTCGACTTATTTATCAGACTGTATATAGAATATAGAACCAGGTTGATAGAGTTGACCCAATTGACTATATAAAGGCAATTTTAAAGATTGTAAACAATGAAAAGAAAGTTTGTAAGGAAATATATAAAGGATAGAAGGAACCTCGATGGGTTTGAAGATGCAAAAAAGTAAGATTACTATTATAAAAACATGTTAAATTCTTGCAAATCTTGCTATTAGAGTTGACTAGGTCTACCAAGCTTTACATAAGCCTATTATTGAGTGTCTAAAATGTATAGGGTTAATTGGCTTGACCTAGTGTTCTTAATCTGATGCTTGAACTATACAGGGTTGACTAGGTCGACCTAGTAGTCTAGACTAGATGTCTGAAAGTCTTTAAAACTATATTGTGTCGACTAAGTCTATCTAGTATTCTGTAATAGGAAAATAACCTACATAGAAATAATAAAGTTATTTGGATGTGATTATGAGTTTAAATATGCACATAGAAGTTAGTATTGTGTCTATATAATTGACCCATCATTCCAAATATATGTTACTAAAAATTATAAAATAATAAAATAAGTGAAATAAATCTTGTAACGGTTAGATTCACGTCAAGTTCACTAGAATATATGCAATCATAAATGCATGATGTCTATAAAAAAATTCTAAATCAGAGAACATAGATCATACCATACACTTCTATTTGAAATCACATTTTTTAACCAAGAGCATAACCAATAAAGGGATCCACTAAACTAGATTAGGGGATCATTTATCATAATACACCACACTAAGGAGGGTTTTAAATCCTGTAGTCTAAAAGAAAGTGGGGATTAAAAATAATAAAACAGACCATGCATAGAAGACATATGCTCATGTTAATGTATATAAAATCCTAATGCATGGAAGATAAGAATAAATATATATCTATCTACACTTATGAAATAAAGTTAGGAATACTTACCTTTGAAGATGAACACATCCAACCTCAATCTCTCCCTTGACCAAGGTTCTTCATAAAAGGTTGTTGTGGTATGTAAGGATGACAAAGACAAATAAAATCTATGCTAAACAAAATATCAATGCATCCAAAAGACTTATCCACAAGACAAGATCCATATCTCCAATAAAAATATGGAACCTTAAGCTTTATTCCCTAAGTATAATGGTCAATAAGTAGATCTTTATTTGCTCTTACTTATTTCACTTGTACTTCATAAATGATGAAAATGAAATTATATTTATAGGTATATTTAACCTTTGACCCTTCCAAAAATCTCAGTGGATAAAGTCAACCTAGTCGACCTATCACAAATTTGAACAATTTTCCATTAGATCGCAAGCTAGGGTGACCAAAGGCTAACCTAATTCATCAGTGAAAATATCTTGAAACTTTACAAGGTCAACCTAGTCGACCTAGAAAAATTGACTGACAAAAAGGGATTTCAATGAGGAAGAGGAGGATAACATGTAACAAATACCTAGAATGGGTATAATAGTGAAGAACAAGCTTAGGGTTAATGGTTTTAGGAGACAAGTGTATAGATAACAAGTGGAAAAAGGGACAATAATCCTATGAAGCACCAATGGTCTTGCCACCTCTTTCCCAGGGCACCCCTTAAGGTGTGCACTCACAGAGATTGAGAGTCAACGGGTTCCTATAAGATATAATGTGTCAGTTGTTGATAAAAGTTTAAAAATATTATGTCCATACACAATGGGTTTAAGACATGTCATGAAGGATAAAAGTTCAAGTGTTGATTTAACTTTATTCAAGATATTAGTGGGCAACCTCATGTATCTAACTTCCATCAAACTAGACCTTATGTATGTGGTTAGTATTATTTTAAGATTCATGCACAATCCAAAATATTCTCCTTGGAAACCTAGGGAATGAATACTAAGATATGTAGCTGGAACAAAGAGTTTTGGGAGCATGTCTACACTATCATATAATTTCAATCTGATTTGTTATCCAGTTAGTGATTGGGGAAGTACCATAGTTGATATAAAAAACACTTCAAGATATGTTTTTCATCTAGGATTGGGTTCTAATTCTTGGACATAAAAAAAGTAACCAATTATGACATTTTCATTCGCCAAAGTTGAATATGTTGCAGCCACATTAGCATCTTGTTCGGTAGTGTGATTGAGAAAAGTAATTTTAGATTTGATGCATATTTAGAGGAAACTAAAAAGATATATTATGATAATAACTAAGCTATACCACTATCTAAAACCCATGTGTCTCATAAATACAACAAGCATATTGGTCCACTGGATATCATTTTATTCATGAATTGGTGAATAATAGTGATATATATCTTGAGTTTTATAGGTTTGAAGAGAAAATAGTAGACATATTTACAATTCCCCTTGCAAATAACGTGTTTAAGTATCTCTAATAAAGCATAATAATATATGATATGCATGGCAATGAATATCAATGGGGAGTGTTAGTAGATGTGGACTCCAACTCGACAAATAATAAATGTGGACTCCAACTCAACAAATAATAATCTCCCCTACTGTGTCATTTCCAACCTAGCTAACCTTATATGATTTTCATTAAAATATTCTTATTTCCTTATAGATGTTCACATGTTAACTTTTTATGATCAACTTATGTATTAAATGCTTTCTCTCTCATTCAAGATGATTCAAGAGTCTTCCAACAATGCCAATTGGATACTTTTTTTTAGAATATCTATTTTTAATATATACTTTATTTTTAGAAAAATAGTATCTATTGAAAAGAGTAGTGAAGATATCTAAAAATCAATATAGAGGTCTAAAATATAGGCAACATATAAATGTAACTATTTTAATTATCTCAAAAAAAATTATAATATAAGTTTATTATTTTGTATTTGTCTTTTGTTGCCTATAAAAGTGTCGACCTGTTCATATACTATATTTTTCTCAAGGTCAGAACTCACACTCTTGAAAGAACTACCTATCATTAGTGGCTCACTTTACTTACATTGGATCTAATCCATGCATTAAATTTGTATTGCTCCTTCATGCTTGTGGTGTGAATGGTCATGATGGATAATATATTCTTCCACTTTCAATTGCTATAATCCTAATAAATATATAAACATAAGAATTCAGAGAAATTTTGCCAATATATGGAAGGCAAATTTGTTGGGTTAGTGCAAAGAAGGCTCCATTCTGAAACCAAATACATCTCTTCCACTCCCACAGATTCATATCCATATCAAATATTTATGTTTGTGGTATTTCTTACTAAAGCGGTAGGTGCTTAATTTTTAAGGCCACACATTAGGAATTTAATTGCTTTCCAAAGAGTTGAAGATCCATCTCTTTTTTGTTGATGTTTATTCTTCTATTATTTATGTACATTTGCTACCTTTAGTTGAACTTAATCCAAACATTTAGTATTTTTAAATGTGTGTTGAATATAATATTTTCAAGCCTCATTTAGAACCTACATAAATAAAATAGTGGAAGGACTGAAGGAACCATGGCTTTTGTAGGGTTTTATCATTTTCCCCAACTCTGATAAAAATCATGTACAATAGTCATTATAAAACTAATAAAAAAAATCTACAAATGAATTTGATATTAAAAATACCCCTGTCCCCACCCATGTAGGAACTGAGAGACCTGTTAACAAATGATGGACCCTGAACAACCTTGATACTAGTCCCTTACAATGCCATTGAAACATGATTTAAGCATTTGTAGATAGAAAATGATTTAAACATAGATAATGGACTACAACATTAAAAGAGTTTGATATATAGAACTGAGCAAAAGACCAGTGACAAAAGAATGCCAACATTCAGATATAACTACCAAACTAATCATACTATTGAAACACATAGAGATCCATTCAAACACAAAAGAATAAAGATGAGAAAAAATAAGTTTCATTATTAATTCTTAGGAGATTACAATTATCACAATATTATATTAACAGTGAGCTACAATACTCAACTGGACAACCTAACATCATTGGCCATTCTGAGGCCCATGCCAAATACATATCCTTCCTGCATACTCACCCACTCATCCCTGCTAGAGCTTCCTTGCTCTTGTCTCCCATAAATGGCATTCTTCTCTCCTATTGACCAGCTTTAGCTGGGATGCTTTGAAGGCATATAGATTACATAACAGATACGAAAATTAATAATCCCTGTTAGAAGGATCTAGATGATCATAGTGGAAACTCTAGAAGTCTAAGAAGAGCCTTGAAGAGTCATAGGAGAGATTAAATACATTAATTCTACAACATTATAAAAATATATTCTGTAGGTTACAAGATCTTCAAAAAATTAAATAAAAGGTGAATCATTAATGCTGGTTGATAGCAAAATGCAATGACAGCTGAGTCATCAGCTTGCTAACATGGGTAGTTTATATTATACGCTTTCAACATTCTCAACTTAAGATAAACTGCTCCATTCTATCGTCTTCAACCTACTACGACTCTTAGTAATGCTCCTCAAAATGGATTCCAACATTTAGAATAAGACACTTTAGGACGTTACAAAAACACTTACATAAACACATTCATAAAGCTGCTATGATCGATTTTTACACAGTCTTTAAGACAGACATAAACAAATGGACTTATATATAAAACCACATTTATGCCTTCTCACTCACGGATGTTCCTCTTTCTTTGTGGCAAAAGAAACTCCAGCACCAAAGCTTTGTTAGAATCGTATGATACAATAAATGGACTCAATTTCATAGGGTAACCGATCAAATTAACTCACTTTTTCATTGATGCATTTCTAAGAACATTGTGGATGATTTTATGGGCACCATTGTACCAGCTCTAAGCTTCCAAAAGCTTGAGTCTCACTTCACTCACTGCCTCGACTAGCACTAATCATCGACTACTCCTCGTTGAAGGTCACGAAGGCAAATCCACTAGATCTTCCAGTTTCCTAGCCACTTAGAATCTTGGAGTTTAAGACCTCTTCGCATGGGCTTAAAACACACGTTGCTTCAAACAAGATAGAACTATGAAACTTATTTAGACATCAGTGCAATGCCTGCTTAAGAAAAATATGATGCTAGATATTGACACAGAGTACATAGACTAATAAAGCCATTATTGAAAAACACTTCGATGGATCAAACACAAGCTTAGCCAAACATGATCTTTTAACATAGTCAAACAGATAATCCTGATTATGCCAATACAAGTTTAGACAGACAATTCAGACAACCTTTGGCTCTGAGTTTTCTTCTGTAACTTCCCAGGATTGACTCCATGGGATCTGATACCAAATGTAGGAACTGAGAGACCTGATACCAAATGATGGAACTTGAAAAACCCTGATACCAGTCACTTACAATGCCATTAAAACGAGATTTAAACATTTACAGATAGAACAGGATTTAAACACAGATCATGGACTGCATCATTGAAACAATTTGATATAAAGAGCTAAGCAAATGACCAGTGTTAGCAGAATGCCAACATTTAGATAGAACTACCAAACTAATCATAATATTGAAACATACAGAGATCCATTCAAACACATAAGAATAAATAACTTTCATTATCATTTATTAGTAGATTACAATCATCATAATATTCAATTAATAGTGAGTTACCATGCTCAACCAAAAAACTTAACCTCATTGGCTAGTCTGAGGCCCATGCCAAATACACATCCTTCCAGCATACTCACTCACTCATTCCTACTAGAGCTGCCTTGCTCCTGGTTTCCGTACATGGCATACTTCTCTCATATTGACCAACTTCAGCTAGGTTGCTTTGAAGGCATACAAATAACATAGCAGATATAAATATTTGTAATTCCTATTAGAAAGATCAACATGATCATAGCAAAAACTCTAGAAGTCTAAGAAGAGTCTAGAAGATCCCTACGAGAGATTAAATACATTAACACTACAACAGTACAAAAAAATATTGTGTAGATTACAAGTTATTAAAAAAATTGAATAAAAGGTAAATCATTAACACCAGTTGATTGGAAAATGTGATCGCAGTTGAGTCATTAGCTTGATAACATGGGAATTTTTATTATACACTTCCAACACCCCAAAACCTAGCTAACCATGAAATAAATCATTGCAGTGTTGTCTGCTTCAATGCGAAATTTTTTTAAATGTAGAAAAAAATTAAAATAGTTAAGATATAATACTTGAAGCATGTTTCCATAAATACATAAAATTTACCCCATAGAGTTGTTGGCAGGCAAGGTGGGGTTTGATGGCTGTCCAAAAAATTATTCTTACAACAATGTGGACAGCATAAAAACAAACACATACATAAAGACTAGAGGAAGAGAGAGAATACACAAAAATAACAATATATATTATATATTTTGCACTTTAAAAATACATTCAAAAATTTCATACAAATTAGTACAAGATGCTGCTTTGTTTTTCTAATTTACTCCTATCTCTAGTTCTAGAACTAATGAACATTCATGTCTGGAGTTGTCTATCCGTACCCTATGTTATTGCACATACGACTATTCTCTGAAAAATTCTCCTTCACATTCCTTTTGTTGTTGCAGGCTTCTATTCTCTTTGTATTCCTTTCTCAAAAGAATTCCCTCTCTTCCTCACTGACCGTAACTTTCAATTCTTTTTGTCTTTTTGCATGCCCATAAAAATAGGCACTCAAATCTAATTTCAAAATAACTTACCACATTTAATGTTGGCAAGCCAAGTGGTTGCTGGGTAAGATTTGAAGGAGATCCCCAAAAAATTGACAACGGACTCAAGATTAATAAATTCCAACAACAGCTCGGGATTTGAAACCAAGACAACCTGTCCTATGTAGACTTCGCCAACATGTAAGGAAGCTATAATTTGTTCGGAATTGATGCTAAAATTTGTTGTCATTAGGCAAATTTTGTGCTATTTCGAGTGTTTAGATATGCATCAAATTTATAAGTAGGAAGAAAATTTTCGATATTAAAATATTATATTTTTTTTCCTTTTTTTCCTCTCTTAAGAGCTTGTGAGAAAATCAACGATTTAAATATAATTTGCATGAATTTGTTAGATACTTTATATCTTTTTTATTTTATGTTAGTATTTTTATAGAGGAATATTATAAGTAATTGAATGGTGAAATAGGAAAAGTTAACCACAATGATTGTTGTAAGTTTTTCAAAGAATTTGTAGAATTATCAGGATTTAGAAATTTAAATTTCAGTTGTCATAAAATTATTGATTTTAGAAAGAATGGTTGAGCAGTATGTTTTCTCCATATTTTGATTGCATTAAAAAAATGTCAATAATTTTTAGGTTACAGAAGTAATTAATTTAAAAAGGCCGTGTTAACTTTTATAGAAAATTTGTGGAATTGTAAAGAGAACTAGGAAATCTAGTTTAAGATTATTACGAATTCTATCAATAAGAATTTCTGAGTGGTATATTTCCTCAAAATTTTGATTCCAATATCGAAATTTCAAAGAGTTTCGTCTTTTTTTTTCTCTTCCAGTTTCTTTTTAATATATAAAAAGTCTTGATTTAAAAACAGTATATAATTTTTTTTCATGAAAACAATGAAGTCTGCACCAAGCTCCCTGTGAAACCAGAACTCGTGGATTTAAACATCCGCTAACCTTTTGCAATATATAAAAAAATAAAATATTTAAATTCAAATACACCACCTCTTTTCATGGTTCAAAATACACAACACTTGATCAATAAATAACACATTGTTCAATCACCAAAAATACACAATACTGAATCGATAAACAACATGTTGTCCAATCACCAAACATAAATTAATAGGTAACAAAAAAATAGGAGAAAAAAAAAGCAAGCAATCAACATAAAATTTTATAGAACAATTATAATAAAAAGATGTTATTTTTGTATTCACATGATTTAACCGCATTTACAAAATTTAAATTTATGGTAAAGTATAATGGATCCAAATTCACCCCAATATTCAGAAAATAAAAATTAAATGCAAAACCTTCTAATACCACACCACTTGTGACTGGGATTTGGGGGATACGCACTTGCATCAACTAAAATTTTAATCAATTCTTCAAAGAAATCACAAGGACAGTGAAATATACTAGTTTGCGTTGGCAATTCTGATGCAAACCACGCCACCAAAATATTTGTGTTGGACATGGAAACTTTCGTATTTAAAAAAACTGATTTTGATATAAACAATGACGTGAAAACCTCAAAAACTATTTGTTATTGACTCATGTTGTAAAATTTTTTTTTTAAACGTGGAAATTTATCTAGAAAACTTTACTGAAAACATAATAATGTAATGCATTCATGAACAATTAAGTGAAGTGCTTTGAGTGAATGCATATTTCATCTACAAAAATCTATGTTTACATAGAAACATAAAATACACAATAATTCTTTTCATGAAATAAAGGATTAAAATGCATAACAATTTAAGATGCAGTACAAAACTAATGAATAAACATTTGTTTTAGAGTGATAAATATAAATAAATAAATTATTAAAAAAAAATATTTATAAATATTATATTAGAAACTTATCTAATGATTAATATTATTTTAATAGTAGATTTTATTATTTGTTACGATGTTTGTTAAGGTTTTGTCAGTGATTAAGGATTCTTTTTGTTTAGATCATGATGATGATTTAGCACACTGATGACTTCAACAAGTGAATTTGGGGAGGATTTATATGCAGTGATAGAGAATCGTCTAATTTAGATAAATGAAAATGAATATAATGCGCAGAAGCTAGAATGACTCCGATCATAACAAGCCCTGATTTTAAAACTTGGAAGACTATACCCACAACAAGTAAAAACAAAGATTATAGAAATGATAGAGGGTGACCCCCTATTGATGATCAGGAGTTGAAAGGTGGTAATAAATCAGTACTAAAAGCAGGGAAGATAGCTTTAGGCCCTTCTCATGCTTGTTAGAGACTCAAGTTGAACTGGAGTTAATTTCTCCACTCCTCATGCATGCAAGCCCTTAAGCTACAGTTAAGCAATCAGTTAGTAAACTGACAGTTGAGCATTCAGATAGTTAACTGAAAATTAGATATTAGTTATTTTGCATGTAAAGACTAAATTTAGTCTTGAGTTTATTTTTCTAATTATTGTATGGATTCAAATCTATTTAAAGACGCTTTGGTGCATCATTGTAAGCAAGAAAAATTGAAGATCAATAGAATCTCTTTCTTTCAAGAAATTACTGTCGCAATTGTGTTCAGTTCTTATTTATTTAGTTAAGTTCTTGTTTTGTATGCTCTCTTGGATTTTGACAAATTGGTATCAGAGCTTTAAGGATATGATCCTATGGAGATTGAATTTTGAGCTACAGCAGTAGCAGTCATTAGAAAATAGTGGAGCTTACAGGAGCCAGGTTGAGACAGAAGAAGAACGTTTCACTTTGGCGTGAGAAGAAGCACGCAGTCAAAGTGAAGAATAACCAACTAGACAGGTAACATCAAAGAAAGAAGCGCTTGTTTGAGAGCCAAAGAAAAGTAGCGCAGGAAGAGCCAAAGAAAAGTAGCGCAGTCAGGGAAAGTGCCAGGTTAGAAGTCCAGCGAGCTGAAGTCAATGCGCAGTCAGCGAGAAGAAGATTCATAGCAGCAGTCTCCAAAATCGCTCCAGGTCATTGAAGTCAATGCACAACAAATAGCTAGCAGTTTGTGCCAAGAAGAGCCAGGCAAGTCTAAAGCGCAGCCAAAGACAAGCAGTCACGGAAGAAGCGGGACCCAGCAAGGTAGAAGCAGTCAACGCAAGCAAGGAAGAGTTCCGCTTCCGAGACACGCAGTCAGCAGTTTGTAGCGCAGTAGTAGTGAAGAAAAAAGTCAACGTGTGAAGGAATAAAAATGCAGTAGAGTCGGTAGAAGTATGGATCGCAGCAGCAGAAGATAAACAAGATTGCCTGAGCGCCAAGAAGAAGAGTAGTTAGAAAACGTACAGCTGTTCAAGAAAGAAGCGTCACTTTTTTGAAGGCACAGTCAACAGTCTGTAGCCAGTAAAGAGATCGCACAATTTAGTCTGGTAAAGTGTAGAATTTAAAATGCAAGGTAAGAAGTATATGTGAAACAGCGAACAGGTTATGAAGTACAAGGACATGAAGAAAAAGTTTACAGATTGAAGAAGGCTATTTATGGTCTTAAGCAATTACCAAGAGCATGGTATAACAAGATTGATTCTTATATGTTAAACAATGGATTCAACAGAAGCAATAGTGAGCCTACTTTGTACACAAAAATCAACAAAGAAGATTAGATTTTAATTGTGTGTTTATATGTTGATGATTTGATTTTTACTAGAAATTTGTCTGTAGACACTTTTAATTCAGTAATGAAGAAAGAATTTGAAATGACAGATTTATGATTAATGATTTATTTTTTGGGAATAGAAGTTGTACAATAAGAGAAAAGAATATTTATCTGTCAAACTAAATATGCAAAGGATGTGCTAAGGAGATTTAAGATGCTAAATTATAAACCAGCACCTACACCAGTTGCTATAGGGACTAAACTTAGCAAAGAAGACCAAGGCTCTAATGTTGATTCTATAATATTCAAAAGACTAGTTTGCAATTTGATATATCTTACAGCTACTAAACCAAATATCATGTATGGGGTTAGTTTAATCTCAAGATTCATGGAGTCACCGAAAGACTTACATTGGCAAGTTGGAGAAAGGATATTGAGATATGTGGCAGGAACTACAGATTATGAAATTTTATATTCCACAACTAACGATTTTAGTTTGATTGGTTTTACTGACAGTGATTTTGCAGGTAGCATTGATAATAGGAACAGTACTTCTGGATATGCCTATCTTTTAGGCATAGGTGTGGTCACATGGGAATCCAAAAAGCAACTTATAGTGACACTTTCATCAGCTGAAACAGAGTATGTTGCAGCCACATCAGCAGCATGTCAAGCAACTTGGATGAGAAGAATATTGAAAGATTTATTACAAGCACAGAAGGATTCAACACCAATCTTCTATGATAACAAATCAGCAATCGCTTTATCAAAAAATCATGTGTTTCACAAGAGTAGCAAACACATTGATACAAGATTTCACTTTATCAGAGAATTAGTGAATAATGGATAAATCCATTTGGATTTTTACAGATTTGAAGAGCAATTGGCAGACATATTTACAAAGACATTACCAAAAGAGACCTTTGATTATTTAAGACAAAATTTAGGCATTGTAAATGCTAAAATCGTAAGTGGTAGAAATTAAGGGAGAGTGTTAGAGACTCAAGTTGAATTGGAGTTAATTTCTCCACTCCTCATGCATGCAAGCACTTAAGCTACAGTTAAGCAATCAGTTAGTAAACTGACAGTTGATCATTCAGTTAGTTAACTGAAAATTAGATATTAGTTATTTTGCATGTAAAGACTAAAATTAAAATTGAGTTTGTATTTATAATTATTGTATGAATTCAAATCTATTTAAAAACGTTTGGGCGCATCATTGTAAGCAAGAAAAATTGAAGATCAATAGAATCTCTTTATTTCAAGAAGTTGTTATATCAATTGTGTTCAGTTCTTATTTATTTGGTTAAGTTCTTGTTTTGTATGCTCTCTTAGATTCTAAAAATGCTGATATTATTTCTAAGGTTAAATAAATTGTGTTTAAGCCATTAGCCCTAGCCAAAGCAAATCCCTCAATCTTGTTTAAGGGAGAGCAGTTAAAAGAATTATTAAAAAGTGAATATGATTTGTTTATTTTCCCTTATGGCCTACTCTTTCCAAATTCAACAATTGGATAAAGAAGAAATGGTTGCATATGATGGAAGATAATTTTGTGAGGGTTTTTACTTAATTGATATTTTTTATTTCTTTAAGAATATGTACGTGGATTTTTAGAATCTCATTTGGTCATGGAATAAGAGCACTCTAATTTTTAAACTATGGTTTTCATCTTTTGACTTACTTATTGAGGCCTTTAATGTTAGATTAATTTGGATGAGACTAAGTTATTTACCATTGTAATTTTTGATAGGAATTTATTTTAAAAGTATTCAAAATTCATTACATAAAATTTTATGTATGGATTTTAATATACTTTCCATTATATTATTGATGCTCAAATTTTGGCTAATCTAGAATTTTTTTTTAAATTTTTATTGAATTTATTAAATTGAAAATTCAAGATTGAATTTGGAAGCAATCCCTCGACTATGAGGGTTTGTCTTTGCAGTGCCAAAATTGTTATGAAACAGGGCATTGGCCATTTCTTGTAACACCTTTAAGTGTAAGAATAGGGTATCTTGGTGGAAGGATACCCTCCCTGAGCATACTTTTGATAAAAATGATAGCAAGAGCAAAGACTCTGGGATTGCATTGCAAAAGTTAAAGGAATATTTGGATTTGACCTAAAAAAATTGAACCGACATTAATGAATTTGACACCTGCATATATGGAAAAAAGATCTCCACCAAAGGCAAGTGAAAGTGTAGATCTGATTTCAAGAAGTGATTTGATGGCTCAGATGTCGATGAAAATTTTGAAAACAACCAAATCTTTCAAAATTTTCAGTCCGAACTATTTTGATTTAGAGGATGAAAGAATTTGAACCATTATTGGTAACCAAAAAAAAATGTCAAGGAAATATATAGGTTGAACCTCTGAGTATGACCCTTAGATCACAAAAAGAAAATAATTTTAAATGGTTTTTTATATATTGATTTAGTACTACTTTAATATCTTTTATCTTTTCGATATTTTGTAATGTTTTGGTTAGAATTTCTTAACATATCCAAATTTTTTAATTTATTTATATGTTTCATATTATAAATAGGCTCCTTTTTAAAACACTCTTTTCCCTTCATTAAAAATATATCCTTTTGATAATTAAATCATATCATCTCTTAATTGAAATCATCTATTGATTTTTATTTTTTTTAAAGGGAGACATTGCTCAATACTAACCATCGTGGTTACAAAATAAATTTTCACTATTTTATGATAGATAAAAATCTCAAATCCATCTTGAATAAAAATAATGATAACACTTAACTAATATGAAGATTCAGTACTTATTACCCAAAGTGATGTATTTGAAAAATATAAGTAAACAGGGATGCACAAATCAAAGACATCCGGCCATAAACCTTTATGTTAGTTTAAATTAATTTTCATGAAATGATAAATGATGACACAGATTTGAAAAAATCTCAAATCCATCTTGAATAAAAATAATAATAACACTTAACTAATATCAAAATTCAATACATATTACACAAAATAATTTATTTGAAAAATATATGTAAACAAGGATGCACTCATCAAAGACATCCGACCATAAACCTTTATGTTAGTTTAAATCAATTTTCATGTAATGCTAATTAATAATACAAATTCAAAAAAAATTATATATATAAATAAAAAATTATATTATTAAAAATTAAAATTATCAATACAATGCCAAGCAATGGCACTGATACTCCATAATCTATTCGAAAAAGTTTGCGTTAACCAGAGAACATTCTTCCTAATATCATTCATTTACATATAAATAATTATTCTTTTCTCATGCGTTCATTTCTTACACATATATCCCTTATCTTAAAAAGGGAATCTTTTATCGTCTTCCTTTTGTATTCACCAAAGGAATATAGTTTTTCTTGTAATGTGCGTGATATCAAGAGCGGCCAAAGAATTCCATGGCTCGGGGTATAATCCGTGGACATGCTACACCGACTGGCCCATTTTACAATCAATTTGTAAGCCAAAGTCAAGGATACGAACCGACAATCCACCGACTATAAAGAGTTTATACCTATTAAATATGACAATCACAAGACCAAAAAGCCACCATCCATTAACATCCGTCGACGCACAGAACGACCCAAAGCAGTATTCAAATTACATGTGATGAAAAAGAATCAAGTTTATGATAATACAACTTCTCAAACAATAGATCACTTGACTCTGTAATGATAAATTATCACATTAAAAAGTTTTAATGTATTATTAAACAATCAACTTTTTAACTGCCAAATGTAATGGATAAGCTTATACGATAATCTTACTTGATATTTTATACCCCTTAGCTTCTCGGATTATATCAAATAATCTATTAATTGATATTAAATTAATTATCCAATATGAAATGTGATTGGCAGTAAAATCTTATCAGTTCTTTAAAGACATGATATGTTTAAACGATCTGCTTCTCTAATGGGTGATGTGGAGATTCTAAACGTGCACGAATTGGGATGACTAAACGTCATTTTTTCACTATATTTCCATACATCGCTTGTCGACCACAGAGTATGCTTCGCAGTTGTTTTCCGAATAGTAGTATACTAGAATTCATATTTCACTATATAAGTGTCTGTTCTCCATCGTTTTTACTTGCTATATTCTATAAGGTTTCGATATATGTTATAACAGCAACGACATCCTGCTGCGGTATACAATGGCTGATCACACAAAGGACGCCTCGACTACGAAACATCAACTAACTTATGAAAGTTCTGCCCGATTGATTTCTGATACAAGTGATTATTTGGAAATTCCAAAAGGAATATATCAGGCCACCAAGCGAGAGGCCAAGGTTGAACGAGGTGGCTCTCTCCAACTGTGTTTCTGTCGTTGATGTCAGTGAACTCATTGGCCCGTCCAGACAATCAGTGATTCAGAAAATCCGATATGCTTGTCAAAACGATGGATTTTTTCAGGTGCAGTATTCTCTCATTCAAACTCAATTATGTTGACGTACGTTTGGGTCAGTTTCTGTTTTGTTTCAGCTTGTATTCTGAGTATTTCATACTCTTGACATAAGAAGAATGGTGGCCAGCATTCATTATCTATGCCGAATGACAGGCGATGTTTTGGCAACTGGGAAAATCTTATCTTACTATTTTATTTTTCGTTCATGTAATTACATAATTGCAAGGTGTAGAATGAATAAGATTTCGGTTTAATCATAGTTTAGCATTTTTTATTTTTTCTCTTTCCCCTATCTTTGATTGAAGAATGTATTAAAAGTGGCAACTATTTTAGCATATTCTAGGGGCAGCCATCTGGCCTCACATATATCCATTGGTATAACCCTTTTAAAAAAATTAAAAAAAAACAACTGGGTTGTTGATCTTAGACGGGGCGGAGCGGTGCCTACGTTTTCTCAAATAACTGGTTTGAGAGACGGTGGAGACGTAATCCAAATGATTTGGATTGAATCTACGTCGTGTCATATAGGGGATTAAATCCCACGTAGGTTACAGTGTCTATCTCTCCGAAGCCGTATTGATTTTGCAAACTGGACAGTGCACCGACCAATGAAGTCGATTTGAATAAAATGTCTCCTATTCTTGGCCAACTAGTAATGGCAAGTTTAACTTTTAACCATCATTCATCTAATTTATTAAAAAATAAGTTAATATTTTAACATTTATTATTTTTTAATATAAATTTATATAATTAATTGAGAATATAAACCCCACTAATTTACGAGAGATCACTTCCCGCGAATAGTCTCGCATACTTATCCACTTTGCTTCCTAACCACCTGCACTGCGGATAGCACATGGAATTATCATATATTTATAGGCTTACCCTTCCAAATTCCGACCGTCAGCCCTCAGGTTCCCTGATATAGTGATGGCACAGCAATTGTATCTGCTGCTTGACATATTCCAGATAAATCTCCCCTAAAAAAAAAATAGAGAAAAACAATATTTATTTGTAGTTTTGCAATACTGAGAATTATCTAACTCTGTGTCAGATTGCAAACCATGGAGTACAAGAGGGAGTTATAACTAGGATGCTGCAAGTGGCAAAAGAGTTCTTCAACATGCCCGTCGACTACAAACATCAGTTTTACTCAGAAGACCCATCTCGTCCTGTTCGTCTATCAACTAGCTTCAACGTTCAAAAGGAAAAAGTGTATAACTGGAGAGACTACATGAGGCACCATTGTTATCGTCTAGAAAAATATGTAGACTCCTGGCCTTCGAAACCTCTTGCTTACCGGTACGTTCATATACCCTTTTAGCTCTCCATGCGACATATTCAATGTGTTTATGGGCTTCATTAATGTAGATAACGTTTTATATGGATTCAGAGAAGTTGTTAGAAAATATTGCACAGAGGTAAGAGCGCTGGCTCTACGCTTGCTTGCTGCCATCTCGGAGAGCCTGGGACTGGAAGAAGACTTCCTGGACAAAGCTCTTGGTAACCATGCTCAACACATGGCCATAAATTATTATCCACGCTGCCCCAATCCTGAGTTAACATTCGGCTTACCAGCTAATTCAGATCCTAATGCTCTCACACTTCTTCTACAAGGCCATGTCTCAGGCTTGCAAGTGCTTAAGAATGGACAATGGTCAGCAGTACAGCCCATAGCAAATGCTTTCGTAGTCAACGTTGGGGACCAACTACAGGTATACTGAATGTTCATAATACTTAATTGTTTCTCTTTGTCACTGTTGCAGCATTGCATCTGTTTAATGTTAATTCAATCTAAACTGAACAAAACAAGGTGTGCTACAGATATTGAGCAATGGAATATACAAGAGCGGAACTCACCGT
Source organism: Torreya grandis (assembly GCA_037957365.1). NCBI lineage: Eukaryota > Viridiplantae > Streptophyta > Pinopsida > Cupressales > Taxaceae > Torreya > Torreya grandis. The sequence goes on along the minus strand of JARHVA010005735.1, from coordinate 564,783 downwards.
GCAGTAGTGAATTCGAGAGAAGCAAGAATCTCGGTTGCAACATTTTACTGCCCTTCACCCGATGCATTGATTGAGCCTGTCACTCCTCTAATCAACAGTGATAACCCTGCTCGATATTCAAAATCCACCTACGAAGAATATTATCAGAAGTTCTGGGGCAAAGAACTTGAAGAAAAAACGTGTTTAAATTCTCTTGCAACCGATGATAATTCTAGTGTAAGTGCATAGCGAGAGCCGGCTTCAGTAATACAATTTCGTTTTAGTATTTAATCAATCAGAGATTGTTTTCAATCAGACGTTTTAGTATTTAATCAATCCGACGTTTTAGCAAACCAAAAACATAGAAAGCTTAATGTCCCAAATTTTGATATTTTGACGTATTATTAATGCAAAAGAATTGTGAAGGCTTTAGAAATAATAAACGGTACATTTATATTTTAAAGTATTCAACGCATTCTTATAATCTAGTCATTACTAGCTAAAATTAAGGAACTAAAATATTTAATTGAATTTTTTGCTTTATGCGAGACCGTTTTTGAATGATGAGTGTCACATCAGGGTTGAATATAAAACTTCATTTCTATTAAAATTTTAACAATGCTTGCTAATTTCCTTAGCTTCTCTTAATTTTTTGCTCGTAGAAATGATCCGTCTTTATAACGACCTTAGCGTTTTCAATACAAAATTCAGCCCGATTAATGAAGGAAAATATGAATAGAAAATAAACAAGAAAACAAGAACTATTAACTCAGAACTCAGAAAGCTACAACAATCTTGAGAAACACAATTCTATTCATCTTCTAATTTTCCTTGATTACAATGTGCGCCCTTAGCGTCTTTTTATAGATTTAAAAACTAAACAATAACTGAAAATAGACTCATCTATTATTAGCTTTAACTACTTAACTAACTGCTTGTTCAAACAAACTCATATCTAACTGATTGTTAACTAACTCAATCCTAACTGTCAGTTTACTAACTGAATTCTAACTCCCAGTTTACTAACTGTTTGTTTAACTGCTTGCTTGCATGACAAAGGAGGGAGGTGGGAGAAATTATCTCCAATTAACTTGACTTTCTAACACTCCCCCTTAATTTCTACCACTTACAATTTTAGCATTTACAATGCCTAAATTTTGTCTCAAATAATCAAAGGTCTCTTTAGGTAATGCCTTTGTGAATATATCTGCTAGTTGATCTTCAGATCTACAAAAATCTAGATGGATTTCTCCATTATTCACTAATTCTCTGATAAAGTGAAATCTTGTATCTATGTGCTTGCTCCTCTTGTGAAACACATGATTTTTTGATAAAGCGATTGCTGATTTGTTATCACAGAAGATTGGTGTTGACTCCTTCTGTGCCTGTAATAAATCTTTCAATATTCTTCTCATCCATGTTGCTTGACATGCTGCTGATGTGGCTACAACATACTCTGCTTCAGCTGATGAAAGTGTAACTATAGGCTGCTTTTTGGATGCCCATGTGACCACACCTGTGCCTAATATAAAGGCATGTCCAGAAGTACTCTTCCTATCATCAACGCTACCTGCAAAATCACTATCTGTAAAACCAATCAAACTAAAATCGTTAGTTGTGGAATATAAAATTCCATAATCTGTAGTTCCTGCCACATATCTTAATATCCTTTTTCCAACTTGCCAATGTGAGTCTTTTGGTGACTCCATGAATCTTGAGATTAAGCTAACCCCATAACTGATATCTGGTCTAGTAGCTGTAAGATACATCAAACTACCAACTAGCCTTTTGAATATTGTAGAATCAACATTGGATCCTTTGTCTTCTTTGCTAAGTTTAGTCCCTGTAGCAACTGGTGTAGGTGCTGGTTTACAATTCAGCATCTTAAATCTTTTTAACACATCCTTTGCATATTTTGTTTGACAGATAAATATTCCTTTCTCTGATTGTTCAACTTCTATTCCCAAAAAATACTTCATTAATCCCAAATCTGTCATTTCAAATTCATTCTTCATTGCTGATTTAAAAGTGTCTACAGACAAATTTCCAGTAAAAATTAAATCATCAACATATAAACACACAATTAAAATTTGACCTTCTTTGCTGATTTTTGTGTACAAAGTAGGCTCACTATCGCTTCTGCTGAATCCTTTGCTTATCATATAAGAATCTATCCTGCTATACCATGCTCTTGGTGCTTGCTTAAGACCATAAAGAGCTTTCTTCAATCTGTAAACTTTTTCTTCATGTCCTTGAACTTCATAACCTGTGGGCTGTTTCACATATACTTCTTCATCTAGAAATCCATTCAAAAAAGCTGATTTCACATCCATTTGATATACATACCAATTATTTTGAGAAGCTATGGATAATACCATTCTTACAGTATCCAATCTAGCAATTGGTGCAAATGTTTCATTATAGTCCACTCCATGTTCTTGTGCAAAACCTTTTGCAACTAACCTTGCCTTGTGCTTTTCAACATTTCCATCTGCATCAAATTTAGTCTTATAAACCCATTTAACTCCAATACAATCCTTACCTTCAGGTAGAGTAGTTAGATCCCATGTTTGATTTCTTTCAATAGCATTCAATTCTTCATCCATTGCTTTTAGCCAATGTTCCTCATTCACTGCTTCTTCATAAGACATAGGGTCATGAGTGAAAAGAGCATAATTTGAAACCAAATCTAATTTTTCTTCTTCTTGATTGTAAATCTCATTTAAACTTCTCATCTTCTTACCTTTAAATCTTGCTCTTAAAGTAGCAAGAGTTGGATCTGATTCATCACTTACTTGTAAATTTGGAGTAGGGTGACATGCATGACTAGATTCACCTTGTTCAAACCTCTTGGGGGTTCTTGCTGGAGTGTTTGTACCTGTTTGTGTAGAGGATTGTCCACCTTGCAAATTTTGTTCTTCAGAAACTTATTCATCCTGTGGAATTGGTGCCCCAACAATGATGGTGCTACCATCCCATGCTTCTGCTTCCTTAAATTCAACATCCCTGCTAATAATCACTTGCTTTGAAACTGGGTTATATAACTTATATGCCTTTGATTCTTCAGAATATCCAATAAAAATGCATTTCTCACCTCTATCATCAAGTTTCTTTCTCAATTTAGATGGTATAAGAGAATATGCTACACAACCAAAAATTTTGAAATGATAGACACTATATTTCTTACCATTCCATGCTTCTTGTGGAATTCGATCTCTGACACTCTTTGTTGGGCTTCTGTTCAGAATATACACTGCACAAGCTACTGCTTCTGCCCAATATTCATTTGACAAGTGTTTAGCTTTCAACATGCTTCTTGCCATTTCCATGATTGTTCTGTTCTTTCTTTCTGCTACACCATTCTGCTGTGGTGTGTACCTTGTAGTCAACTGTCTTTTGATTCCATGATATCTGCAAAAATCTTGAAATTGATTAGACATATATTCACCACCTCTATCAGATCTGAGTACCTTGATATATCGGCCACTCTGCTTTTCAACCATTGCCTTGAATTCTTTAAACTTTCCAAATGCTTCAGATTTGTTTTTGAGAAAGTAGATCCAAGTCTTTCTGCTAAAGTCATCAATGAATGTTAGAAAATAAGTACTACCTCCAAATGATGGAGTTTGCATTGGTCCACATAAATCACTATGGACTAACTCTAATATTACCTTAGCTCTATATGAGCCTCCTACTGGAAAACTCTCTCTATGTTGTTTTGCCAGAATACAACTGTCACATGAACTTCCTGGCTGTTCTATTGGTGGTAAACCTTTCACCATATTTTTCTTCTGTAACAAATTTAAAGCTCCAAAATGTAAGTGTCCGTACCTTAAGTGCCATAACCATGATTGATCTAGCTGTATGGATTTGTAGTGAGCTTCTTCTTCTCCTTGGATGCACTGAATATGAAGAGGGAACATGCGATTCTTGGTCATCTCCACTTTTCCTATCAACCTGTCACTTGGAACCTTGTCCAATATTGTGCAGACATTATCCATAAAAGATACTCTGTAACCTTTCTGCACTAACTGACCAACACTCAAAAGATTATGTTTTAATCTAGGTACAAAATAAACATCAGGTATAAATCTTCTTTCACCATTCTTGGCCAAAACATTTATGACACCTTTACCCATGACATCTACAGTGATATCATTTCCTAGTTTCACTTCTGATCTTACAAAATCATCAAGACTAGCAAAAAATTCTTTATTTCCTGTCATATGATTACTGCATCCACTGTCTAAAAACCAAATATCTTTAGCTTTTTCTTGAGTAACATTAGAAGTAAGAAACATGCTTCCGGAATTAGAACTAGATTCATCTGTGTAATTAGCATTCTGTTTGTACACATATCCTGGTTTATTTCTGCAGTCACTAGCATAATGACCATATTTCTTGCAATAATAACATTGAACATTAGATTTATCAAACCTTTGAGAACCTTGCTGTGAGTGGTTGTGACCACGTCCTCTGTTGTTGTAGTTTCCTCTACTACTGTAGTTTTGATTATTGTTCTCATCTTCCTCTGAATTGTTCTTTCCATATCTGCCTCTGCCTCTTCCTCTGAAGCTTGACCTGGCTCTTCCTCTTCCTCTGCCAACTGATACCTGTGACTTGAATGCATTCTCAAGCGAAGAGTTATTTCTATTCATTCTGGATTCATGTGTTAACAAAGAACCCATTAATTCATCTACAGATAATTGTTCCAAATCTTTAGTTTCTTCAATAGCTACTACTATAGCATCGAACATACTGGGTAAACATCTGAGTACTTTCTCTATAATCTTCTGATCTGTCATCGTTTCTCCATTAGATCTAATCTGATTCACTATATTCAAAACTTGACCCATAAACTGATCTATTGATTCTGATTCATTCATTTGTAAATTTTCAAAAGTTCTTCTTAGAGATTGCAATTTAGCAATTTTTACCTTCGTATTACCTCTATAAGTGGTCTCCAAGATTTTCCATGCCTCTTTGGATCGCGTTGCTGCTGCAACTCTGGAAAATATCGATTCATCCAATCCCTGTTGGATTATAAATAAGGCTTTTGCATCTTTCTTTCTGTTCTCTTTAAGGTGGTCCTTTTGTGCTTGATTTAACGCCAGATGGGCTGCCTCGTCCTGCGGTTCTACAAAACCACTTTCTACCAAATCCCATACATCTTGTGAGCAAAATAAAGTTCGCATCTTAATTGCCCAAAAATCGTAATTCTTACCATTGAAAACGGGAATTTGAGGCTGTGAAATACTGTTATATGCTGCCATTTCTTAAGCTCGAATGACTTTCTGGTCACTATTTCTGACACACAGTCACCGATGTCGGTTACACTGCCGAGGTCGGTCGATGATATTGCCGATGTCGGTTCTTTCTGCCGTCGTCGGTCACTTGTTGGTCTGGGGTCGGCCGATGTCGGTCTACAACTGCCGATGTCGGTCTCAGCGCTGCCTGCTGGCAATACCTGCGCTTTTCCTTCACCCGACTGCTTCGCTCCCCTTGCTGGCTGATTTTCTAACCAGGGTTTTCTCTTTCTAACCTGCGCTCTTCTGCCACAACCTGTGCTCTGATACCAATTTGAAGGAAAATATGAATAGAAAATAAACAAGAAAATAAGAACTATTAACTCAGAACTCAGAAAGCTACAGCAATCTTGAGAAACACAATTCTATTCATCTTCTAATTTCCCTTGATTACAATGTGCGCCCTTAGCGTCTTTTTATAGATTTAAAAACTAAACAATAACTGAAAATAGACTCATCTATTATTAGCTTTAACTACTTAACTAACTGCTTGTTCAAACAAACTCATATCTAACTGATTGTTAACTAACTCAATCCTAACTGTCAGTTTACTAACTGAATTCTAACTCCCAGTTTACTAACTGTTTGTTTAACTGCTTGCTTGCATGACAAAGGAGGGAGGTGGGAGAAATTATCTCCAATTAACTTGACTTTCTAACAATTAATTATATTTGAATGTTCTGTTAATAAATACTTCTTAACTTTCTTTATTTGGATGCCAAAAGCTTGCTCTTTGAGTTGGGTGTAAACGATGGTTTTTAAACCACAGAAAGAAAACAGAGGATACAAGCAAATAAACACAAAATAATTAAATTGCATTAAATATCATTTGTCTAGATTAATACAGATTTTTTTAATCCTCTATGCCAGTATTAACAGGACTGCGCTGTTCTCCCATACAATCATTTGATGCATACAGAATAGCAGAGCTTCGCTGCTTGTGTATATATTTTCATACAAAAGAACAGAGCATTCAGAAATATATATTGTTTTTAAAACAAAGCAGTTCAATAACATAGAATAGCCTGGATGTTTCTCCAATTGCTGCCATAACCAAGGAGATAAGAGATAGGAGCATAATTAATATCATTAATCAAATCACATGCCAAATCAAGATGGAGGAGATTTTTTTGATTGAATATTATATTTGCGAGAGTCTACAAGTAGACATGTACTGCCTGAGTTTAATTGCAGATCGGTGCACCACTATAGAGTGAGGTGATGTGGTAGGGGGGATTAAAAATGCTGCTGGACTGTAGGTCCACGGCCACCAACACTCTTCCTTAGTCTTCACTGCCATTTATACTAGTCATGCCTATACTTTCACATAGATGCTTAAACACGTTCTTTCAAAGTGTCTTTGTGAAGATGTCTGCTAGTTACTCTTCAAACCTGCAAAACTTAGGGTATATGTCACCATTGTTTAGCAATTCACAAATGAAGTGATATCTAGTATCAATATGCTTGTTGCATTTATGAAATACATCATTTTTAGACAATGGAATGGCTGAATTATCCTCACAATATATCTTTGTAGCTTCTTCTTGAGTATGCATCAAATTTAAAAGTACTTTTGCCATCCACACTACCTAGCAAGCCACTGATGTGGCTTCAACGTATTCTGTTTTGGTTGATGAAAGTGTCACAATTGGTTGTTTCTTCCATGTCCAAGAGGTAGCACACGACCCAAGGTGAAAAACATAACCCGAAGGGTTTTTTTTCTATCATCCACGCTACCTCCATAATCACTATTCATGTAACCAATCAGCTTGAAATCATCTTAAGATGTATATGTGATCCCAAAACTCTTTGTTCCAACTATATATCTCAGAATTCTTTTCCAAGCTTTCCAATGAGGATTTTTTGGATTGTCCATAAATATGGAGATAAGACTAACCTCATACATAATGTCTGGTCTTGTGTCGGTTAGATACATGAGGCGACTAACTAATCTCTTGAATAAAGTTGCATCAGCACTTGTATTTTTTTCTTTCTTACTAAGTTTTTAATCCATTACAACCGATGTAGGAGCTACATTAACATTCAACAATTTGAAAATTTTCAACAAATCATTACCTTACATTGATTGACATGTGAAAATTCTTTGCTCAGATTGACTTCTATGACAAAATAAAATTTCATAAGCCCCAAATCAGTCATCTCAAATTCAATTATCAAGGCTACCTTAAATGATTCAACTAACAAGTTTCTAGTAAAAATCAAGTCATTCACATACAAACATACTATCAAGATTTGTCGTTCATCATTCACTTTGACATAAAAAGTTGGTTCATTTCTACATTTGTTAAATCCATTGTTTACAAATTATGAATCTATTATACTATACCAATCTCTAGGAGCTTGCTTCAATCCATATAAACCTTTTTTTGCTTGTAGACCTTATGGTCTTCTCCTTGAACTTCATAACCAGGTGGTTGTTTTATATAAACATCCTCTTCCAAAATGCCATTCAAGAATGTTGATTTGACTTCTATTGGATAAACATTCCAACTTTTTGGGGCTATAGTAGATAACATCATTCTAACAATATCAAATCTTATTATAGGTGCAAATGTTTCAATGTAATCTATGTTTAGGTATGGTGTGAAACCCTTAGATACTAGTCTTGCTTTATGTTTCTAAATTTTTCCATGTGTATTAAACTTTGTTTTGTAAACCTATTTTACTTCAATCACATCCTTTCCTTTAGGAATCTCTACAAGATCCCAATTTTGAATCTTTTCTATTTATTAAATTTATTTATCCATATCTACAATCCAATTGTCATCTTTAATTTCATCCTCAAAGTAAATTGGGTTAGCTTGTGTTAGGAATGCAAAACTAGAACAAAAATCATAAATCTCATTTACACTATGGGTCTTCTTTGAATTATTTATTGATCATGATCTCAATGATGCAAGTGTTAGATTAGATGATTCATTATTGTTATTACTAGCTGGAGTAGATGAATTTGGAGTGGTAGGTGATTTAGAAAGCATTATAGGAATATTTTCCTATGGATCTTGAGGAACATTTACTTTTGTATCATCTTCTACCATCTCATTTTCATGTGGTATGCCCATTGTAATTGTAGTTATCTTGTAAAGGCTTCCATCCCATGCTTTTTTTTCAATAAATTTTACATCACAGTTGATTATTATCTTCTTTATAAGCATATTGTTTGACTTATATGCTTTGGATTGTTTACTATATTCCTCAAAAATAAATTTTTCACCCCTATCATCTAATTTCTTTCTCAATTCTTGAGGCATCGAAGGGTATTCTACACATCCAAAGACTCTCAAATATGAGACACTATGTTTGTTTTTGCTCCATACTTCTTGTGGTATCTTATTTATCACTACTTTTATTGGACACCTATTCAAGATGTATACCACACATACAATTGCTTTAATCCAATATTAATTTGGTAGATGCTTAGCTTTTATTATGCTTCCTATCATTTCCATAATTTTTCTATTCTTTCTTTCTACTACTCCATTTTGTTGACGTGTATATCTTGATGTGAATTATTTTATTATTCCATTTGCCTTGTAAAAATTCAAAAAATTATTTGATATGTATTCACCACCTTGATCAGTTCTTAATATTTTAATATAATATCCACTCTTCTTTTCAACTTTTGACTTGATCTTATTAAAAATATCAAACATATCTGATTTATATTTCAAGAATTAGACCTAAGTTTTGTGGCATTAGTGAATATCATTAAATATATATTTCCACTTATGGATGACATTTGTATTGTTCCACAATGGTCTGAATGGACTATTTTAAGTGGATGCCTTGCCCTATAAGATTTTCCAACAATATTTTTTTGTTTATGTTGCTTCGCTACTATGAAAGTATCACATTTTATTTTAAGTGGCTTTATTGGTGGAAATCTATATACCATTATTTTTATATACAATAGTTTCAAACCTCTAAAGATTAAATGCTCAAATCTCAAGGGCCATAATGAAGATTGATCCTTACATGGAATTCTAAATGATGCTTCAGTAACTGTTTGTAATCCTTGAGGTTCTAGACATATTTCACTTTGGATCTTAAGAGGAAACTTTCTATTCCTCATTATTTCAACTTTTATAATTAGCTTATTAATAGGTTTTTTGTCTAAAATCACACATCCACCATTCTCAAATTATATCCTATACCCTTTTTTGCAAATTAATCAATGCTTATTAAATTATATTGTAATCTAGGGACATAGTTTACATCAGGGATATGTTTTTCTTCACCTTGTTTTGTTCTTATGTTAATTGATCATTTCTCCATGACTGATACTTTACAGTCATTTCATAATTTCACTTTTTATTTTACCGAGTCATCTATTTTTGAAAATAATTCCTTGCTTCCACTCATATGATTACTACAACCGCTATCTATGAACCATACTTCCTTTAAAATCTCTTGTGCAACATTACATATTAGGAACATCATAAAAAGTTTTGTTCACTAGTATTGGGCTGATTTTCATTTGTAAAATTTGCCTTCTATTTATTCATATCATATTGACTTTTTCTACATTTAGATGTAAAATGCCCAAATCTTTCACAATAATGAAATTGGATGTTATATTTATCATACCTTTCTCCTTGATGATGATTATGAAAATATATGTTGGCTCTTCCTCTTGATGGTGTGAAATATGTATGTGGGCTTTATGTTGTCTACTTTTAAATTTATTAGAATCTCTACCTCCTCTTGAGGAAAAATGACCATTGCTTCTATTGTAATTTGATCTCCCTCTTTTTATAATAACTTAAGGCTGAGTTTTGAATGCATTTTCTAATGAGGATGATCCTAAATGTTTTAGCCTTTGCTCATGTGAAAATAATTACCCCATTAGCTTATCCACTAGTAATTGATTTAAATCCTTAGATTCTACAATGGGTACTACAACTAAATCAATTTTTTTAGGCAAGCTTCTAAGTACTGTTTCTACAACTTTTATCTTCTATACTCTCACCATGAGTTCTTATTTGATTCACAATTCCTATTCCATGTGTAAAAAATGAATCTATATGATTTTTTTCTTTCATATGAAGATTCTCAATATCCCTCCTAAGTATTTATAATTTGGCAGTTTAACATTGCTTAAACCTTTGTATGTTATTTGCAAAATTCTCCATGTTTGTTTTGACCTTATAGAAATTGCAATACATAAAAATATTGAGTCTTACATGGTTTGATAAATGAAAAATAATGCTTTTGCATCCTTCTTATTTTCCTTCAGTAAATCCTTTTGTACTTAGGACAATGCTTGATATACCTACTAGTTTACCAGTTCAAAGAACCCATTTTCAAATAAATCTCAAACATGTTATGAGTAAAATAGGGTTTTCATTTTTATACTCCAAAAAATCATTATTTTTTCAATTAAATATTGGTGTTTGGGTTTGAGAAATGCTACCAGTAACTCTTACCATGGCTTCTCCAAAATAATTTCCTTTTTTTGCTTTCAGCTAAGAGTTTCTTTTTCCCTTTTAAGATTTATGCCTTATCTCTGCATGTTATGAGCAGCCTCTCCTTGATAGATTCTTCTTACATTGAAAGCAAACCACTTTCAAAAAAATTGATCCCTTCTCTTCATGATCTTTGCTAAGCTCCAATACTAGTTTGATGGTTTTTAAACCATAGAAAAAAAGAGAGGATACAAGAAAATAAACACAAAGTAATTAAATTGCATTAAACATCATCTACCAAGATTAATACATATTTTTTCAATCTTCTATTTCAATATTAAGAGGACTATGTTATTCTCCCATCCAATCATTTATTGCATACAGATTAGTAGAGATTAGCTGCTTATTTATATATTTTCATACAAAGAATAGAGTATTCAAAAATATACATTGTTTATAAAACAAAGAAGTTCAATAACATAGAATAGCCTGAAAGCCTCTTGAATTGATATAAAAGGTAAGGAGATAAGAGATAGGATATTAATTAATATCAGTAATGAAATCACATGCCAAATCAAGATGGAAATGATTTTTTTGATTTAATATCAAATTTGTAAGATTATCAAAGGAAATAAGTAATGGTTGAGTTTAATTTTAGATTGGTGGCACAACTATAGAGTGAGGTGACTGGCAGGGGATAATAAATTCTACTGGTCTTTAGGTCCATGTAAACCAATATTAAGTAGATATTCCTCCTGAATAATACATAGAAAACTATAATAGTGGTTAATATAATATGAACTATTTAAAAAATAATATTCCTTATAAATAGTTCATTTGGGATAAAGCTTGATTTTTTTTTACCATAATAAAAGTTTAATTTATACCGTATTTCTTTAAAATCAACTTCAAACCTTAGTAAAAACACTTTGAATCTAAACGAGGTAAGCTTGTATGGTTCCCAATATATCTATAATATTTTTTCATTGAGCCTATGTTATTTTTGCTTAAAATCTCCTAGTATATATTTTTTTGTATAGCCATTTATCTTAAAAATCATTTCCAATTTTGCTTTCAATTTTTCAGTTTTTTTTCTCTTGCAACATTTTCATTACAATTATGATTAAGGAAATCCATTATAAAAACTATTTTTTAATTGTTATTCAAAAGAAAATTTTAATTAAAAATATTGAAAAAATGTATTTCAAAGAGCTATAAACATGTCAATAATAGAATTTAAAAATTAAAATTGGGTAAAAAAAACCTATAAATTCACACATACACCTTAAAAAACATGAAAAAAATTATAATAATAGAATAAAATACCTAAACGATCACTTAAAATATTATCCATAAAACACTAGAAAATATGTAAAACCCAAAAGCCAATCTATATAGACACCATCTTATAAAATCTTTTGAAGATTATCTTTGTGGGAAGAACATCATTGAATAGCCTCATGAAGTCAACAACCGTAACTTATACTATGTTGAGTTCACCAATTGGTATGTAAATTCTATTAGCATCTTCAACCAAATTTTATTGAGAGGCCTAAATGACATATAAAACCAAATTCATTTAAACCATTCACTTAAAAATTGGAATAAAAATAAATTTTGCATTTTAAATATTACAAGAATCTTGCCTAATGTTAAAGAAAGATGGGATATCTTCCTCTTAGATAAAAAATATACATATGTGTAAATCAAGAGGCCTTCAAAAATAATATGTATTATAGCCTTATATTTAGACATTTCCTTCAAAGACCTGAGACTCCTTAGGATGACCATTTATACCAAACTCTTAAACCACATTAATCATGGGGTCCATTCTATCCTTACGTCATTCCACTTCAACATCAGAAAAGTTAGAAAAAGTAAACATCTGTGTGTGTGTGTGTGTGTGTGTGTGTGTGTGTGTGTGTGTGTGTGTGTGTGTGTGTGTGTGTGTGTGTGTGTGTGTGTGTGTGTGTGTGTGTGTGTGTGTGTGTGTGTGTGTGTGCGTGCGTGCGTGCGTGCGTGCGTGCGTGCGTGCGTGTGCGTGTGTGTGTGTGTGTGTGTGTGTGTGTGTGTGTGTGTGTGTGTGTGTGTGTGTGTGTGTGTGTGTGTGTGTGTGTGTGTGTGTGTGTGTGTGTGTGTGTGTGTGTGTGTGTGTGTGTGTGTGTGTGTGTGTTCCCCTAATCTCCATAGTATGCTCTATAAATCTATGGGTAACACTATCATGTTGTATGTTTTCCAACATAATATGAAACAAATTACAAATCTTACTTGCCTTCCATTGTTTCCATCAAATACCTAGTGGTGTAAGTTCAAAAAAATATGTTCAATGTTTAATTACTATTATATCAATACATTATCAAGTTAAAATAATGTGTGTGGTTTTTTTTTTAATATGTAATTAATCCTTTATAAAACTAAAATTATATTATTTTAATTTAAGCTATATACAATGGTTTTTGTTGTATCTTAGATAGAACAACTTAATGCCCTCATAAAAGATGATGTTTAGATGGGTGTGGAACTCTTTAATTTTTTACGTTCTATGAGATTAGATTTTTTTTTCGTGATTGACATATATCTTGCAATATTTTTTAAAACCTTCAAAAAATCATTGATATAAACATACAATTCCCATTAAACATCATAGTCTTGAAGCATTGTTAGGATTGGACCATTGGATTATTAAAAAAATATGAATATGATCCTTTGTAATTCTATACACATAAATTAACTGTCCTAGTAAGTCACTTGGTATAAAAATAAGAAAATTTTATAGATATCTCCAAAAGAATTATTCTTTAAAAATATTTGAAAATTAACAAAATCAATTATTTAATGAATTCTTCATTATTTTGATAAAAATATCATAAAGGATGACTCTCAAGTTGGTCCAAGTAATATGTGAACACATCATTCATCAATTTCATGAATGTTATAAGAGTATTCATGAGTAAATAAGCCATAATTATGAATTAATAATTTCTATAACATATTTGAAATGATTAATATTCTTTGATTTTTGTATAGTTTCACAACATAAGTATTATTTACACATAATAAATGATGTATACCATTCAATTTTAGATAATGTGAAGTTTGATATAAAGAAATGTAATATTTAGTGAAACAATTTATTCATGTTCCATGCTTCCACAACCACTTGGATCTCAAAATATCATCTTTCAATCCTAATTTGGTTAATTAAAAAATCACTTGGTTTGAGATCATTGATAACTCCACATATACTACAAATATTGACTAACATAAATTCCTAGTGCATATGTCTCCATAATGGCCTATACATGAATTTATAATAAATTTATGTTTTACATGAATATTATTAATATGTTTAGCATCAATAAAAAATCAAATGATGATTTTAAAATTAAATTAGAACTTTGTATACTAATAAGTATACCAAAAGATTTAATTATTTCTTCTTAATGTATGACTGTAGTAATATAAATCTGGTAACAAGTACTTGATTATGTATTTTTTGGTAGTTTTTAAATTTATTTAACTTCCTCATTGAATTACTACCTATTTTTTCACCTCACCCTATACTAAACACTTAAATGGACTTATTTATTTTCTAAAATTTTATATATAACCTCCATAAGTGTTATGATAGCTAAAAACACATTTTAACATATTAAATCCAATCCAAGATCAATTAAGCATTTAAACATATGTATATCTAAAATCCAATAGAAGATCAATTAGTATTAATAATAGTGGTATTCAGTCATGTCCCCTATGTGTCTAAGGTGTCCTCTGTCCCTGTAACAATCACTTTACAAGTATTTAACCCTTGTTTATAGATTGATCTAGTATTTTTATAATAAGTACCTTAATGTTTTAACCTTTTGGATTGATATAAATTCACACCCAAGTCAAATGTTCTACCACTAGATTATTTCAATGCAAATGTAAACTTACATTATTGGGCTTTGATAAATACCTCCCTTTTCATATTTATTCTGATTCTAATCATTTTGAGTGGTTGTCAACCATGTCAAAAGGATATGTTATGTAGACTGAATTAAAACATTATAAATTATTCAAGCCATTTCTATTTGTATTCATATAGTCAAAAGAGCACAAATGCACAAAATACTATAAGTGGGAAAATTATCTGGGCTTGATTCCCTCCAATTATTATATAGGTGGGCAATGTTTAGTCGTTTTAAGGGTGATTGGGGTAATTTCAACCGAATTACACTCCACCTTTTTATTTTTATATATTTTTAGTTTTTTCAAGCACTCGTAGGGTTTCAACCTAAGAGAATCTATTTTTATGTCTTTCACATAATTTTAAAGGTTAAACCTAAAAATAAAACCTAATTTTCACTTTCTGAAGGAGTTGTGTAATGAGTTCATGATTTTTTTTCATAAGATAAGATCGACTAGTTTGGTAATATATTGGTAGTAGATTGAGTTACAAATTGGATAATTTTGTCCTGCTTCAGTTTTGTTCCTACTTTAGTAAAAATTTTAGTATGGTTTTGTATTCATATTTCAGCCATCTATTAGTCAACATAGATAAATCTAGGGCATAAACAATAAAGTTTGTTATTTAATTTCATAGTTAATCTTATTTCACTTAATTGTACTTTGTAAAATTCTATATTTTACATTTATTTTGCTTATTGAAATTTCATATTTAAAATTTTACATTATTCTAATAAATTTAACTTTAATGGGATTTATTCACCCTTTAATCTTAGTTTTTTTATAAAACCATATTGGTGAACCCACTTTTCTAGTCAAGCATTGCTTCAAACTCTAGGCTTTCCTTAAGGTTACAATGTTATTTATAGAATTTCAAGATTTTGTATTAGGGTTTCAGATATAATTTCCTCTTATCCTCTACACAAATTAGTTGTTTTTTCCCACAATGTTTCATACTCATTTTACTATTAGGGATTCCTTTCCTAGGATTGTGACGTATCTTCCCACTTGTCAAAATCATATATTGTTTATAAAGACTCTATTTTCAAAATTCTTAGAGGGTTTTATTAGTTATATTGACATAATAAAACAAAATCTCCAAAATATTTTACAATTTTTATAGAATTTAAAATTTACTATTTTTATTAATTTTGGCCTAGGGTAACAATGTTGTGCATATTTTATAATATTTTTCTAGTTTATATCTATTTATTTAATCTAAAAAGAAATGTATCTTGGATTTCAAAAACACCTAATAAATGTATTTTTACTAATCATTTATTTATTATAAACAAAAAACTTATTTTTGATAATATCTAAATTTCAGTGTTTTTTTATTTCATTGCCATTTAAAAAATAATATATGGCTATCATAGATAATTACATAATCAAATCACATATTAAAACACCAATCACATCAATTCAAGTCTTTATAAATTTTTGAGTGGGCCATAATCAAGGATCTTGAATGTACAAATAAATTACCTGCATAGTAGTAAAATCAAACATGAGCCAAAATAAATTGTTGAGTAATAAAAATATTACAATATTAGAATTAGCATCATAAGCCATAAAATATTTAGTAAGGAAAATTATATAGGTGACAGATAAACATGTCCTTACTTTCTCATGAATGTGTGATTATCTTTCATAATGACCAAAAAATATAACTAAGTTTAGTAAACATGTGTAGGGAAAAACTATTAAATGGAATAAAATCATACACTAACATACCCCTTAAATGTAGTGTAAGTGGGTAGTAAAATTGGTTACTGACTTAAATTCCAAATGTGGTATCCATGTATAATAAAATGCCCATATATGATGATGTTTAAGTTGTTTGAACACTAAGAAGATCTCACAAATGAAGATGGTTTCTCTAAATCAAGGGTTTGGTGAACATATTAATAATTTTCTCCATTTCCTATTTGTAGCAATCATAAATGACTTACTCATGGTTGAGCTCCTTAATGAAATACATGTGGATATCAATATGCTTATTCAATTGATGGAGGACCATATTCTTACATATCTTAATTGTGTTTTGGTTATTATATAAGAGGACTATTAGTCATCAAAACTAGGCATGCCAAACTATGTGATAATCCCTTGAATCCAAATAGCTTCACTGATAGAATTAATAACTCCTCTATACACTGCCTTTATAGAAGAGAAATCAATAACATTTAGCTTCTTGTTTGACTAAGTAATTGGACCTAAACCAAAGGAAAAACTATATGTTATGGTACACTTATAATTCTAAATATTTATAAACCAATCCGAATCTGTATAGCCAATCAAGTCAATTTTCATTCACATAGTGAATCTTGAAACTATGTGTACCCTAAATCTAGTAGAGGATCCACTTGGCTAATTTTTAGTGTATCTCATGTAATTCTTACATAAATATTAATACCATGACCACTACATATGAAAGATCAGGTCTATTATGCATAAGGAACATGATAATTATAGTAGCTTTTTGATATGAGGTAACATCATCTAAAAGAGATGGACAATCAGCCTCAATCTTCACACCAAATATAAAATCAGTCAGATCTATTTTAGAATTAGCTATGTCAAATAATGTAATAAAATCAATAGCATACTTATATCGTGCAATAGTGATACCAAATTTAGATTGAGAAATTTCATTTCCAAGGAAGTAATGAAATAATAAAAATCTAGTCCTTTAGAAACTATCAAATAATACAAGTTTTATTGTTGTGATGGTTGATGAATAACTCTCAGTGATTAATAGGTAATTAATGTAGAGAACCAAAATGAATAGTGGTGTATCCTATCATAATATTTAGACATTTAAATTAGAATGACATTTAGTGAACCCAATAGAAAGAAGATAGTCATCCATATTGGCATACTAAGCTCAAGGATCTTATCTAACACCATATGGAGATTTATAAAGTTTTAAAACTAGGGATGAATCTTCAAAAAATTATTATGGTTTGTCCATGTATATTTACTCTTTGAGGTCACTATGAAGAAATGCACTCTTCACTTCCAATTGATGAACATCCCAATGATCTGTTGTGGTAATGGTGAAAGTGAGTTAGATTGAATCTATTTTGGTAGCTAGGTTGAACATCATGATATATTCAATACCAAGTACTTTAGAAAAACCCTTTGATACATAATGTGATTTTAAATTTTCTACAAACCCATTTTATAATGTTTTTAATAGATCTATCTACATCAAATAATTTGTGTTACCTTAGGAAGAGGGACTAAATCTCATGTGTTATTCCCTAGCAAGGAACCATACTCATATTCTATAGCATTTTCCCACTCAAGAGTGTTTGATGCATTTAAAAAATATTAAGGATCAGAAGTAAATGCCATGAAAACATGTGGGGCATTCTAAATTCATGAACATGTTATCTTGGTGTCTAATGCATCTCCAATCAATTGACCATAAAATTGTAATGTCTCTATATCCAAAAAGAGGACTAGTACTTAAAGAGTTAGTAGGATATTCCTCATCCTTTGAAAATATTATAGGAATAAGAGGAGAATCATCATCACTAATGTCATCATCAAAACTAAAATAAATGTCTAGATCATTAGGAAGATGATCAGGTAGATATGATTCATCATAAATATCATCAAATCCTAGTACATATAAGGAAGGGGGAGAGGTGTCGAGTGTCGATTCCAAATCACCTTCTTTAAAATAAACACTCCCCTCAATTAAAAAAACTCATGATTGGTGGAATGGATAATCCTATATCCTTTAACACCTTTATGATATCCATTGAAGATACAAGGTTCACTATGAGGTTCCATTATGTTATGTTTAATCTTGGGAATATCAGCCATAAGATAAGATCCAAAAAATTATATGTGATTTTATATGGGCTTTAAACCACTCCAAGATTCAAAAGTAGTGACTCCCTTCAATTATTTAAGAGGAACTTTATTTTGGATATAACATGCATTGTGGATGGCCTTAACCTAATACTTAGGTGAAAGAAACTTAGAGTAGAACATATAATTGGACATTTTTTCCAAGGACATATTATTGTCATCTATGACACAATTTTGTTGAGGACTATATGTAATTATACATTATAGTTCAATCCCCTCTGATCTACTTAATTACTCAAAATGGTTACTGACATACTCACCACAATTATCACTTCACAAAATCTTGATAACTTTACCTGACTATTTCTTAACAAGTACCTTGAAGTCTTGAAAATTGTTAAATACCTCATATTTTTATCCAATAAAGTACACTTAAGTATACCTTTAATAATAATCAATGAAACTATGCATGTATATATCACTACTAAATTAAGGTTTTGTAAATAGATTGACAAGGTCACAATGGACAAGCTTTAATATTTGTTCATCTCTTCATGTTTTTCCCTTAATATAATTCTCCTTAAGAAGCTTACTAAGTATGTAACCCTAGAATACTATATTAGAAAAAATGACTCATGGTAACCCTAAAATCATGTCATGATGACTAATTTGCTTTGGGTAGCAATAGTTGAGATGGCTAAATTGCTCATACCATAGTTTACTCACCCCATGTAAGTGAGTGAGAAGTGTAGTAGAGAGTTGATTAGGAGAAAAATATGATAAAGTATACAATCATGAATGGTGATTGATTTCCCAAATGCAATAATAGAGTCATTGGTTGCTTCCTTAATAACTATTGAAATAGGTTTGAACTCAACTCTCTTACCTAATCCAATGTGAGGTATCTAATAAACTAATAAGCTATTGGTGGATAAAGAGGGAACACATAGAACATCATGAATTGTCTCATCATTCATTTCAATAGATCCACTCCCACTAACATATGTGGAATTATATTCATCTAATAAAATAGAAAGCATGGAAAAAGGATCCAATGATGATTACATTTCATGTGATGTGATGCCCCAAAATAAATAACCCATGTGGAAGCTTGGGATGCAAAAAAAATAAGTGCCTTCCTCTTATCTTTACCATTTTTATTGTCTTTGGCCTTAGAATATTATTGTGCTAATGAAATATAACTGGAAGAATCAAGTATATTGTTGTTGTGTTTCTTGAATTATTTTATCAATTGGTCAATTTGCCTCTTCATGCATTTGGATTCATCATGTCTAGATTTCATGCAATTTCCACATGTGAGTCATTCTTTCTTAGATTCAGCATCTAAAAAGGAATACTCTTTTAATAATTTAGACTTAGAAACACATTTCCTACCATTTCTTTGTTTTGGGTCCTTATTTTTATTTTTCTTTTCCTTGCTAATAAAAGCCTTGTATTTATCATGACTAACAATTAAGGGATTCAATTTAGATGACTTCAATGTACCCATTTCAACGATTTTGTCTTGATCCTATGTTAAGATAATATAAAAATAATCAAAATACTATATGGTCCATATAGTTCTATGGCACATTTGGTGGTGTGTAAGGTGGAAATGAAGACAAAAATTTGGATGCTAATTTTACAAGGATGGAAGGAATCAATTAATAATTGTTTTTTTCAATGTTGTATTGTTTTAATTATAACATGAATGATTTGAATTTTGTGAAAAATTCTTTTGTCATAACATAATTACCAAGGCTCAAATTGATGACCTCATTCTTTAAATCATGACCCCTCATGACGTTCTAATTTCCAAAGAGTTTTTCCAATGTACGCCATACTTGATTTTGAGTTGTTGCATATTCGATATGAAAGAGAAATTTGGGATATATAGACATGGATATAAGAATTTAGGCTTCATAATTTATGTTATACCAAATCACCTTCTCTACTTTAGGTGTCAGTTCTACTTCTATGCCCATCATGATTCGGTGTAAACCTTTACTCCTTAAAAGTATTTTCATTTTAACTTTCCACTTGTTATAGTTAGATGATGTAAGAATCAAAACTAAACTTAGCTCCATGGTAAAGAAAGGAAGTATGTACTAAAATATGTCTGTTAATAGATGATTAATTGAATCCCTTGAATATACATAGGTTTAATTTTAAAACACACTATAATATCAACAATATTTATAACTCTACAAAACTCATAGATATAAAAACATTCGGATCTAAAATGGAGTTGTTGGCTGAAATTTATGGATGTTTAAATGTTTATTACTTGTAAATAATAATTATCTCCACTTGGAATAATTTGAAATTTTTCGTATTGAAAATTATTGTGTGAAAAAAATACAATAAACTTCCCTACAAAAAAAATTATACCTCCTTAGATCAAACGTTATGTAAATTTGGGTTGGAAGTGACCAAAGGCTTAACTACCATATGGATAGGGGCTAAGACCTTTTTCTCTTGTACTTTCTCCTTAGTTCAATAAATCTGATTGATGTTAGAGTGACATTATCCAAAAATTAACCCTTTATGGAAAATTAACAATGTCACACTTTACATGATTAAATTTGATGTTCATGCAGTTATCATTAGAGTTTGTTGGTCCATTTATAATTTTTAGGGTTTATAACTACTGTTATAGTCACAATATTTGATTTTAAAGTTTGAATTTCGATATACAAGGCCTCTTGATGTGTGGTTGAGGACTGCATGTGCACTAACAAGTCCCGATGTCAGAATTGGCAACACCTCAAACATAGTCAAATAAATGTGTCAAGGTTACAGTGATTCACTATAAATATCAAGGTTTAGGAATGCTCCCATAATTTTTAATTTTGAGGTTATGGATGTTGACTACTATCATAGTCAATATTTTCAATGTTAAGGATGTCAATTTCTCCCACAATCAAAAGTCCAAATTTTGGGGATGGTAACTACTCCCACAATCAAAGGTCTAGATATCGTGTTTTTTTGTCAAATATGTAAGATGGGTTTAGAGTGTCATAGGTATAAGGTTCAATTTTAGATACGAGAGATGGTGATGGTTCTTGTAATACCAATAATGCTAGAGTTTCCTAGAATATGCACACAAGTAGTAAATGTTTGTGTATCTCAAAATCACTAAGATTGTTATGGCTCCAAAAAAATGACCAAAGATCCACTAAATATATAAAAATACCTTGAAAAATACAAAAATGATTTTTCATTGAATACCATAGGTTTTATGGCTTTTCCTGAGTTCACAAAGAAATTCTTTAAACCCCTCAAAAAATAGTAAAGACAGACTGTCAAAACACTAGGTCTTATCTGCAACTAATCCTAGGATTTTGATACCTTATAAATCTAATGGTGCACATTGTTTTGTATGAAAAAATATGAGATGAAATATGAGTAGTATGAAATACATTTCTCTTGTTCTATTTTTCAATCTAAAATCAATAAAGGACTCCAAAAAAATACTAAAATATGAAAAAGTGGTCAATATTCAAAATGTTAGGTCAATAAATGGTATATCTATAACATGTAATGTAAAAGTAAATATTTAAAAAAAAAAGAAAAATGTCATTCATATACTAGAAAATAACTAATACGATATTAGAGTTTACCACAATCAAGGATCTATTGTATATGATTGAATGCATGAAGAAATTACCTATATGTAGTAGTGAACTCAAACATCACCCAAAAGAAGTACATTTTAAGAATTTAAAGATTGAAATATTATCGTTAACATAATTATTACTAAAATATTTAGAAAGATACAATATATAGGTGAAGCATAAACCTGTCATCACTTCCTCATGAATGTGGGATTATCTTTCACAATGACCTAAAAAGACACATAATCAAGCTAACTAAACTTGTGTATGAAAAAACCATTAAATGGAATAAAAACCTACACTAATGGTGAAATAAAATATGACATGGAAACAAAATTAGTCATACATTCAAGATGTCATAAGCCTTACTCATAAACCACCTCAAATCTTTACCAATTCTTATTATTTCAAAATTAAATCAGATATGTTACTAGTTAATTATAGAAAAAATGATCCATGTATGACTCCTTTCATTACATTTATTGTCCATATGTAAGTGAAAAAATTTGGGTCACAAAAAGAGGCCTACTCATGGAAAAAAATTTCTTAAAATTTTAGAAATCTAAACTTTTATAGATAATTTGAAATACTATGCTCCATATTTGAAGATGCTTTAAGAACATGAAATGTATAATTTTTAGTCCAATTTTTAAAACACTATTTTTAAAAAAAAGGGATAAAT
Organism: Torreya grandis; assembly: GCA_037957365.1. Lineage (NCBI taxonomy): Eukaryota > Viridiplantae > Streptophyta > Pinopsida > Cupressales > Taxaceae > Torreya > Torreya grandis. The sequence continues at coordinate 541,997 of JARHVA010005735.1, read as the reverse complement.
GTAACTAGGTAAAAAAAATTTAATTTAAAGAGGAACTCCTATTTTTAATAAAATAGAGTAGATAGATGGTCGTGCAACACACCATTTCTTAGCAGCATTTAATATTATTTAAAACCCTCTTGTGAACATTTAGATAAGATCTTCTAGTGTGAGACCTAATTTTTTTTTTTAATGAATTTTTCAAGTAAATAGATTCTAAAAACTACCAAAAAATGGTTAGTTGACTATGCATCCCCCTAACTACCTAGAAAACCAAAAATCATTTTTTTAAATCTATGCATAATTAGGCCTAGTTTATGACCGTATAACCTATTTTACACATGAATAAATAAAAATATTTACATGAACATGTATAGGCATGTATATTTTCCATATGTAGTGTCTTAAGAAAGACATAGTTAGCAATCAACACAATTTTAAACCTTAAATTAGTCCAAAAATGATAAATCTAATAGTTTTTTAAGAGAAGAGCATTATCATCTCAATGGTATTATGTTTTTGAATTTTACGATTGACATTCATAACGTATTTAGCAATTGAAATTAAATTTTGTTATTTAAAATAAAAATTCTCAAACTCAGTTGTAGATTGGGAGGTCTAAGACTTTGGCTTGAGAATACAAACCATTTTCAATCCAAAAAGCTTGGTGTTTGAATTCAAATTCAAATAGTGTGACCATATTAATAACTTGTTCAAATTAGTAAGGCAATCAAGTTAACAATGTGCATTATATATTCATATCACCTAAAAATGCAAATTTACTCTTGATCTTGGTTCGGTATATGCCCTTATATGTTCTTGATCTCCCTAAAAGTGGTTTTATTTCATATGATATAGGAAATGTCTCTAACCTTGGATAGTGAATTAATGTGTCATGGTATCACCTTATACTTCAAAAAATTTACAATCATTTTAATATGTTAACTTAACTATGAATAATTACTTGGTTTAAGGTTTGACTCGTTATACACTTTATGATATAATTGATTTTATCATAACATGTCATAAAATGCATTTTTTAAACTTATGGACAAAACATAGCCTTTAGAGTACCAATCTAGTTGTGCATCTAAAGTAAATTGGGGATATTTAGAGCCCATTCAACCTAATTGCATGGATATAAAATGTGATTTGGGGGTTGATCATCTCCAATTTCATCAGATCGATTAAATTAAAGAAACATTATTTAAATGCAAGTTTTACATGTATAGAATATGGTTTAGAGCTCAATAAACTTGAGCGTCAGTAGCTAATGATTGAAAATGTTGAATTATTTAATTATGGAGGTAATTAGGGTCAAAATGAGGCACATGAACCTATTTTAAAATTTATATGATGTGACTTGGAGTGAAATTAACCCTAATATCATGTCACATATAATTAAATAAAAAGTTTAATCTTTTAATCAAGGAGAAATTTCAGGCCAATTTAAATATCTTCAAGTTTAAGTATGATTTAGGAAATAATTAAATTTGATTCAATAATGGATTAATCTAATTAGTTAATTTATGAAATTTGGGTCATGATTTGGGTGAAATTGGGCCCCTAAACCAAATTTATGGCTCAATCGCTTATATAATGTATATAACATGTATAGGTTAACACTTATGAAGGATCCTCATGAACTCCAAAAAATCTATAAAATTCTATCCATAGGACTATAGTAAACTATATCTCCATAATATGTCATAGAGCTTATTGTTTCCAAAATCAGCTTAGCTCATTTTTGGGAACAACCCCCCACGAAACTTGTCTATTTCATCTTTCGTCTCTCTAAGTCTGTTTTTGAGACGGGTTTTTCTCATTCTCGTCTTGTTCTAACTGCATCATTTGAAATTCATAATGTCTTTTTGTTACATTTTACCCAAAATGTGAAGGTTGTTACGGTCTCGATAAGATAAGGAGACCAAAATCTACCTTTTTTAGAGTTAGTGTTTTTCTTCCATTTTCGTGCATGGGCAGCAATATTTGCCACTAGTGCATTTTTGCCTTTGACCTACAAGGGTGGCATTTTTTACTGCCCCTACATATTTCACTTCTCACATGCAGGAACAGCAAAATTTGCTGCCCCTGCATGTTTCTTTTTGATTTCCCAGTGTAAGGGCGGTGAAATTTGCCGCCCCTACACTAGCTCATTTTCCATGCGTGACATTTATTGCCGTACGCACCGTATTGTTGGGGTCAATTTTCACCCCATTAAATCTAGTTTTTACCTCATTTATTTTCATTTCTCTTCTCCTCCTCCTACCCTATACCTTTGGACCATTCATCAAACTAGTAAAAGTGCGCTTTTGCAGATTCAAGCTTGCAGCGTGCATGGCTTCTCAGGTAGGTTGTGTTTTTTGCATTTGTTTTATTTTTTATAAATTTGTTTTTCTATGTTGGGGTTTTTGTTCTTTCTTTTTCCCTTAGGCCGGTTGGCCCACTCCCTTTTCTCTCCCCGTTGTTTTTCAAGGCTTCTTCTACACGCTGCAACGGTGATTTTCACTGCCCATGCCTTTCCTCTTGAAAGCTATGCGGGCAATGAATTTCCTCACCTGAGCAGACTAAACCTACACAGGTGGCAAAATTCACTACCTGCATTCCCTTGCTTTTTGACTTGCATTAGCGGTAAAATTTTCTACCAATGCAGGATGAAGCAGCACAGGCGATAAATTTTGCAACCCATACACCTTCCAACTAAACCTGTACAGGTAGCAAAATTCGTTGCTTGTGCTCTATTTTTCTCCCTTGGAATGTAGGGGTGGCAAATTTTGCTGCCCATGCAAGCCAAACCTACACAGGCAGTGAAATTTGCTTCTTGTGCCTTCTTTTCTGACCATTCTTTATGCAGGGGCGGTGAATTTTGCTGCCCATGTAGTTTTTCATCCAAATTTCTTTAAACTCTAATAATTTTCCACCTTTTCCATTTTTTTCTCTTTCTTCCTCCTTTTCCCTCATTTTTTGACCCAACCCTGTTAAGTGCCCTTCCTTGCTCATGATCACTTAATGTGCGAATTTCCCAATTTGTCCACTATTCCCTAATTACACGATCATGACTGCAGTACTTTTTAAAGATTCTTGCTTGTCAGCACCCGCTCAACCAATGCCAGCTATGATGTCTAAAATTTCTTCAAAAAAGTCAAAAGAAATGAAGTACCATTACCAGGGCATACTTTTGATCACTTTAGTCACCTCTAATATTGATGACATTACAGATACATAGATTGGCCACATAGATATGGCTGAGTTTGTGACCGAAACCAAGGAAACGAACCTGAGTCCCAAAATGAAAAAAATCATCAAAAGTAACATTCATCTAGTTGTCGCTTTCCCAGTAGCAGCACACCATAAAAAAATCATCTTCCAGTGCACCCAATTCTAAAACAAAGAGACGAGAGCAGTCTCAGATGCCAGTGGCAACATAATAATTTGGTTAGACCCCAAATTCAATGACAAAGTCTTCATGTGCCCTCCTTCTACTGAAGTGCTGAGGATTGACTTTATAGAAGCAAAGAAGGAGTATGACAAGGATCTTGAAAGGGCAAATAAGGTAATGAATAACAGATGGCTAAAGGCCCCCATAACCAAACTATCTAGGTGGCCGTAAAATTTTCCAAGGAGCGATTTCATTGAAGAAGTTGGTGACTTGATCACCCTTCTTAGCAAAATGTGAGGCCTCCCGCCTTCCTCACAATTCCACGAGTGGATGTACCCTTTGATTAAAATCATCCATAAAGGTAAATAGGTCATCTTCTGGGGTGAGTAGATTAGCAACGGTCTTCACAAGCAACTGACCAAGGTACAAACTACTTCAAAGTTCTATATGACTTCGTACCTAGTCTACATAGCTACCTCCATGTGAACCTTTCCAGATTTGACAATTGACGGGGATAGAAAGACCACCCCAACCTACTCATATTACTCTTAGCTAACACTGCAAGGATCAATCTACCATTTTAGGAGGGTAAATGATGCCTTCTTCATAGTATTTTTGTGTCTTTTCGACCCTCAGCTCGAGCAGAAGAGAGTATCTAATGAGGCCTGGACAATCGTCAACGACTATGGCTATATGTTCCTACAGTTTCCCTCCTTCTCCTATCTTCAGGTTGCATTTTTCTAGGGCTATCCCTATAAGCTCGCTAGGTTTCCTTCTGATAAGTTAGTCCTAATAGAGATGTGTAGACAAATGGGTTTTGTGCACACTAAGCAGATGGCGCTGAAAAAGCCAAGTTTTAGATTTCTAATTGAAATTGGCAGATACTCAATTCTAACTGCAGCTAAGGCCAAGGTCATGGAGATAGAGATGCAACCATTTACTATTAAATAGTTCAAAGGGAGGGATAACTTTGACTATAGGAGTGTCAAAGACATGATGAGAAAAAAAACTCAATTTCATGAGCCTATGATCGAAGGCATCTGGGTATACCTATGAACAGCTAAAGAAATTAGGAAAATAGACTATAATAGGCTAACCCTGGAGTAGATCAAATATTTGGGGCTTGCAAAGATTCCCCCCAATCTGGTCGATGATAAGAATGTTATCAATAGGAGGTGCCTAGCTGAGAATATTATTGACTCCCCTCTTCCTCCAGTTCAGTGGTCTCAGAAAGAATTAACTTCCTCGAGGAAGAGATTCGAACCAATATTGGCTAACACCAATGATTGGTTATTAGCCAAAGGGATCATGCTGAAAGAGTTTATTATAGGATCAGAAGATGAGTTCCAAGTAAAAATGAGGAAGAAGGCATAAAATAGGACTAAGAACAAAGTTGATGTTCGTTCTCCATCTAGGCCTCACAAACCTAAAATCATCTTCATTTTCATGAAGTCAAAGGTTTTTGAAGAGCCAAAATCGATGGCTAAGGGAGTTGAAGAAAAAAGCTCCCAAGAGTAGGCAACTTAGCAAATGGAGACAGATGACAAACCCTCAGAGTAGTAAAGGACTAAACCTCTACCTTCCCAGGAAGGGGCACGTCCACTTATAGATGTCTTTCCTTCACCACCATTTTCTCCTATCAGTGTTCCTTCTTCTGGAGCTGCCTCTCCTTCCAAATTCATGTTTGTTGATCCTTAAGTTGCTTTTGGAGATACTCTTCATTCCTCTAGATCTATTCCTAGTTTGGCATCTCCTTCCTTCAATTTAAGAGAAAGTTCCACCCTTGATCAATCAACGGCTGATACAATTTCACTAGTTACTCTAACTGTGACAACTATTACCACTACCAGTACAGAACTTACCATGGTAACACCACCTACAAGAACTATTGCCAAAGTAAGTACTTCTTCTCTCCCTCTTTGGATGTCAGCTTTCACACCTAAAAGAAAGAAGCTAGCCATCTCTCCAGATGACTTCAATTTTAGCAGAATAGTATCGGTGAAAGCCAAGGCCCCTAAGAGACCAAGGATCCTCTCAAAATTAGTTGAGCAAAAGAGGCATAAATTTCTAGAAATAGCTAGACCACCACAGGACTTAACCCTTGAGGGTTTCGACATGAGTAGCTATTAAATCTCTCGTGTTGAACTTGGAAAAGTTACTTACGAAGGTGTGAAAAGCGATCTGTAGTTTACAATGGACATCATGGTCCAAAAGTTTGACAGAGAAAAAGAGATGAAAGACTACTATAAGGCCAAGATAGATCAATTAACTACAGTAATTAGGAAATTTACCCTTCCCCATGAAATGGCAACCCCAGAGGCCTTTTCCATAGATGACCCTATCATTCAAAAGGCAGAGAAAACCTATCTGAAAGGGAAAGTGCTAGAGGATTACATTGAAAAGATGCACACTTAGAGAATTTCCTTACAGAGGTTGCCAAGAAGACAAACAAGATGAAAAAAGTGAGGACGGATTCGGTGGACCTTGTCTCACTTTTTTCTCAAGACATTGACAGTATAGAGAAATATCTCATCAAGTGGAGGGAAATGAAAGATCTAAAAAAAGCACCTTGATATCCATCAGTGTGATCTCTAGCAAATATTCCTATGTTGAAATTAAGGAATCACTGATATACAGGGTTCAGGTACTCAAGGAGCTCATCAAAGATCTCGAGTCTTCTAAAGGTGCTAGTGAGAAAAGCGATACAGTCCTATTAAATAGACTGAAAGAACTACCTTGCAACCTCACCACCAGGGACAATCAATTTCTCTCAATCGAAGAGATGATCCAAGAATTCAAGGGTATGATTAAGAGAGATTTTGAAGAGAAAGCCTTCTCAATGACTTCTATGGACAATATTTTAGATACTCAGTTAACTCTGGATAATCTGAGATCCAGATTAACTAGTCATGTTAAGGAAATCACAGCATTGAAGGATGCTATAATCAGAGCTAAGGTCATTTTTTAGAACACCATTATTCTAGACAACATAGAAATTTAGGCATCTATTACTATGTATGATGTTCATCTGAAGAAATTTGGTGGCAAGAGCTGAAACATTTTCCTTTCTCTCTTCTTCTTCTTCTTCTCGTGCACTTTTGTCATGTAAAAGTGCATGCAATTTTGTAATGTGTATATATATATATATCAAAAAGTCAAAGATGACTCATCTTTGACTTAGATATTTTTATATTATAATATTTTCTAAGTTTGAAGGTTTCTCCCTATATATAGTGGAGACCTCTGATAATTGAGAGCAAAAACTCTGCCAAAATTGAAACACTTCTTGAGACTTTGTGCTCAATTTGTAAATCATATTTTGTTAAATGAATGAGAAGCAGATTTATTTTAGACTTTGTGTTGAAGTTATCTGTGTTATTTAGGAAACAGTTTTTATGTCTTCTTTCCTAATAATCTCTTATTTGTTTGATTTAATAAGCAAAGTGGGTGTGTGTGATATTATCTGAGGGCATTTTTAAAATATATAAGAGAGACTTTGAGATACTTTTATCTTTGTGATCCTTTTATATTTTGTAGTTTCAAGTGAAGACTTTGTGCTTTGTTTCACTCTACATTTACGCTCGTTTCGAATCAGTGAAGGAGGCTACAGAAGACTTTATGCTTATGCAAGTTTCCTTGTGAACTTTGTTACTTTAGGTGATTTTTTACTCTACGCTAGATACCATTTCTAAAAGAAGAGGAATGTTGTTGACCAACGATCAGGATTTCTCTCTCTTATTCCTTGTACATCACCTTTAAAAAAAGAGAGGTTAATGCTATTATACCACCTTGAGTATTAATTTCTCTTTAATTATATATACATATAGCATATAAATATTCATAGGGAACCTCCCCTTGATGAGAGGAGAGATTTACCTTGTCTAGATCTGGTAAACCCACACTTTTTGTGGCATAAATCTCCCTGTGTTGTGGTTGATATACCCATTTTGTCATCAATTAATTGATGACAAAATATTCACCTAATAGTTTTTGGTGACTCCACTAGGGCAGAGCATACAATTTGAATTTCCAAACTTCAAACTAAAGCAGATCCTACTCTTTTCCATTTCTATTTTGAAATTTGGCAATTACACGCTACACAAGAGGCTAGAGATCTAAGAGTGTTTTTGACCCCATGTTTGAGTTGGCATAGCAAAGCAATTTTGATCTATTTCCTCCATCACCTTTCCACCAACGATATAGGAGTCTTCTTCTTGACTTTATCGGGTCACCAACACAAGGTGGAGCTCCTTTTCCTGCTGTTAATAGTGCCCTACCTACAAATACTCCACCAAGGTTTGTTATCTCGCCATTTAATCATCCTATCATAATGGCTCAAGGTCCATGGGGGAATTCCTTTGGTCCTCTTAATTTCACCCCACCCTTGCATGAACTACCTCGTAGTTCCAAGAAAAATTTTCCCAAGTTTTTTGGTGATAGGAAGGTTCATCTCGACGAGCATATTACCACTTTCTCCATAGCATGCAGTGTAATCGGTGTGGAATTTAAGGATGTAGCCGTGAGACTTTTTGTAAAAACTCTGAAAGGTGCTACTGCGGATTGGTTTTACCACCTTTTAGCTCAAACTATAACTAACTGGAATACAGTAAAGTCCATATTTGAAGCTAAATTTAAACCTGTTGAAGATGCACATGCCTTGTTATCTCAACTAACACAGATGAAAAAAGAATCCCAAGAACCCATGAGGGATTTCATAGCCAAATTCAATAAGTTAAGGAACTAGATTCTAACTATTACTTAGCCCATGCTAGAGAATCTCAAGTGCTTTTTATCAACTCATAGCTTCCTAAAGTAAGTTTTCTGTTGAGGCGAGTTGGTCCTATGGATCTAGCATTGGCCCAAAATTTGTCTACTGAAATTAAGGATGATCTTATCCTAGCAAGTAAGATCAGAAAAGACCCTAATAAAAATAGATTCTCTTCATCTGCTGAAAGCTATTCTATAGGCACCACAGATTCTATGGTGCAAAAATTGACAAATGAACTAATAGCTTTGAAGAGACAAATAGCCCAAGGTACATCTACTCCCACCTATTGAGATATACCCAAGAAAACATTCCAAAATTAGCAATATCAAGGTAATGCTACTTGGAACTAAGGGAAACTAAATTTCCTGCCTCCCCCTCCAGGGAAATTGGCCATTGAAGCAGCACCTGCCAATTCAGTGGTCAGTTACCTAGAGGCTGAACATGACTATTTGCTCTAACCTCAATTGGACCAACAAGATGATGCTAATATTTTCGATGAGCAGGAAGAAGAATTAGCTGGTGACTCCAATATTGGTTTCTTGAATTACCAGGATGAAGCTGAAAGTAAAGGAGAAGGGTTGGATGGATCTTATGCTATTTTCACCAGATCTCAAAACTAGTTAGCTCCATAGGCTGATAAAGGGAAAGCAGAAGAAGAACCTTGGCCGGCGGTTTCCATCGCTAAATGAGGAACTCCATTGCCTCCTCAATCTAAAGATCAAGTAATTCACAAAAAAGAAAGAACATCCAACCACCCTATACCTTCCACCTCTATTGCTCAGACCAGTGCCACATCTACTAAAGACCCAAATGAGGGACTCTTCCTCTATTTCAAATTTTTTTCAATTATTTGATATAATTGATAATGCCAGAAAGACTAAAATTTGAATGACAGAGATTGAATATTTGAGATCTAACCCAAAATAATTTTATAGGTTGGCAGAATATGTGAAAAATAAAGCCGTCCCTATAGGACAAGATTTTTCAAAGGCTATTCATGACCCCCTAAAAGATAAATCCACTCAGAATAATCTTGTTGTGACTCCTATTGCTCTCGAGAAAATATAACTTTTTTATGTTTTCCTACTAATAAATGGTTACAAGCTGAGTAATTGTATAATAGACTTTGGAGCCTCGAATAATGTCATGCCCACCAAGGTGGTAGATTCCCTTGGATTAACTTTGACCAAAACTTTTGGGAGGTGTTTTTTTATGGAAAACAACCAAGTTCCACTTCTTGGTTAGATAAAAGATGCCCAATTTGCTTTCACAACTTTTCCAAAAAAGAGAATAAAAATGACAGTCCTAGTGGCCGATGTTCTAGCCTCTTATGGCATCTTGCTTGGGTGGAATTTTTGCAAAGATGTTGGAGGTGAGGTGAGTATGGACTTGTTAGAAGCGAGAATCCCCATTCAAGATGTTATGAAGAAGTTGCTTCCTAAAAAAGAGGCAAGGTATGTAGTCACCTGATCATCAGCACCAGAAGCTCAAATTTTATTTGAGTCTTCTGGCATGGGCAACTACTTCCTATCTACGAATGAGATCCATGAGGCATTCGATGAAACTCCTACAAGTGACAACTTGAAATTGTGTTCAGTTGACACAGCGAGAGAATCGACAAAGTAAAATGAACACATGGGAGAACCTCTTTCCCTAAGCGAAAATGTTTTCAAAGAAAAAGTTGTGACTAATGAGGTGTGGAACTTAGAATTTAATGGCAGATGCTCTTATACAAGTTTGGGAGCTGGGGTTGTGTTGGTATCTCCTCAAAGAGACATTGTTCTTTTGTCCTACAAGTTGTAGTTCAACAACACAAACAACACAACTGAGTATGAATCCTTGTTACTTGGATTACAGGCTACCAGTGAAAAGGGCATTAAGCTACTCCAAGCTAAAGGGGATGCTGAGTTGGTGGTTTGTCAGGTAAAGAATCTCTATCAAACCAAAAATAAAAGATTGCACCACTATCTCAATCTTGTCTGGGACTAAATCAAAAAATTTAATGCTTTCAGCATCTCTATCATTCCACGAGAATTTAATGATCAGATGGATGCATTGGCTGTATCTGCTACTCTCTTGATTCCTCACCTAGATTTTAAAAGAGATAAGTACACTATTGAATTGGTATTTCGACCAAATGTACCTGATAATGCTAGCCATCGGCAAGTATTTAACAATGATGATCAAATTATTGCCTTCTTGGAGCAAAATGACAACTTTGAATAATTGTATTTTGAAGGTAGTGAACTCCAAGAATACGAAGCAACTTTTGAATCAAACACAAACATAGGTGAAGATTTCTTACAACTTAAGGGGAATAATATTTCCAAAGGCCTAGTTTCCTTGGAGAAATTGTTTGATAACCATGACAAGTTTATTAAACAACAACAAACATATTCAAACTCTTCTCAGGATAAAGATCAGGTAAACCTGAGAACCAAGGGAGATTCTAAGATGGTAAACATTGGAAAATGTTGCACTCTCGAGGATAGAGTTAAGTTTGCTAATCTACTTCCCCAATATATAGATGTCTTGGCTTATTCCTATGATGACCTAAAATCACTCAGGCTGAATGACATTTACCACGACATTCCTCTTAAGGCAAACTTCTTGCCTTACAGGCAAAAGTCTAGGCAATATAATCCAAAAATCTCAGGTACTATTTTAGCTGAGATACAAAAAATGCTTGATGCCCAAATAATTTTCTCAATCCATCACTCCACATGGATTGCCAACATAGTGCCTGTCAGAAAGAAGAATGGTGAAATTCAAATCTACGTAGATTTTAGGAACTTGAATCAGTTATCTCTAAAAGATAACTACCCTTTTCCTATCATGGATCAAGTTCTGTAAATGGTAACAGGTTTAGAAATGTTATCAATGCTAGATAGTTTCTCGGGGTACAATTAGGTCGAAGTCAAAAAAGTAGATCAGACGGCCTTCATGACACTTTCAAGCACATTCACCTATCGAAGAATGCCTTTCAGTCTTATAAATGTAGGCACCACTTTTCAAAGGGTGATGGACCTTGCTTTCAAGGATGAGATGGGTAAGTTTATTATAGTGTACCTGGATAATTTGACAGTATTTTCAAAGCATTGTTCTGACCATGTCCACCATTTGTAAAGAATACTGGAACGCTGTCATCAGAACAATATTTCTTTGAATCTAAAAAAATCCATTTTTAGGGTGAGTAAAGGGAAACTTCTCAGACACATTGTGTCCCATGAAGGTATTAAAATTGACACAAAAAGAGTTAAGTCTATCTAGGAACTTACTCTGCCTACCAGCAAAATTGCAGTTCACTCTTTCTTCAGAAAGGTGAATTTTCTTCAGAGAATCATTCCTAATCGTCAACATGATGAAAGACAATGCTACCTTTAGGTGGACTGTTGAGGGCAAATCAACATTCAAAGACATCAAGGAAGTGATTGCTTGCACACCAATTTTGGTTTGTCTAGAGTATACCAAGAGCTTCAAAATATACAGCTATACCTCTGAACATACACTCTCAGCCATTTTATTTCAACAAAACCAAGAAGGCATGGAATATAATATTTCCTTCATGAGTTGTCCACTTAAAGTTGATGAGCTAAAATATTCCAACATGGAGAAGCATGCATATGCAGTGGTCAAAGCAATCAAGCATTTCAGGTTTTATACCCTAAACTCACAAACCAAAGTTCTCGTACCTGATACAACAGTTATGTCCATTTTGACTCAACAGGAGTTTGGTATGAAGAGGGGTAATTGGATCATCAAGATTTAAGATTTTGATCTGGACATTAAACCTACCAAACTCATGTGAGGAAAGGGCCTTTGTTAGTTGATTGGCAACAACATTTCAGATGAAGCAGAAAGTGAAGAAATAGAGATCGAAGACACGCCTATGGTCCTCATTGTTGCCACCACTGATCAGTGGTATTCTGACATCACTCATTTTTTGATGTATGGTGAGTGTCCCACTCATCTCTCCTATAAAGAGAAATAGAATATTAAATTAAAGGCTATTAGTTATGTTTTATGGGATAATGGTCTATACAAAAGAAACCTAGATGGGGCATTTCTTTGTTGCGTTGATAAGGTGCAACAAGATAAACTCTTGGAGTCTTTCCACAATTTGGCCTATGAAGGCCATTTTTTTCACTGGTGATAGTGCACAACATTCTATGAGCAAGGTACTATTGGCCTACACTATTTTAGGATGCCTACAGATGGGTGCATAGGTCCGAATTGTGTCAACAGTTTATTGGGAAGCCTAAATTGGTTGCATTGCCTCTCAAGCTAGTAGTAATCGAGGACGCTTTTCAGTAGTGGGGTATTGACTTCATTAGCACAGTCAACCCATCATAAAGTGCCAGACATGATTATGTCCTCATGATGACTGATTACTTTACCAAGTGGGTGGAAGCCATCACAACCAAGCACGCTAAGTCTGAAGTGGTGTGCAATTTTTTAAAGTAAAATATTATCTCCTGGTTTGGGGTCCCACTTAAAATTTTAAAAGATAATGCAGCCTATTTTTCTTCGCATGCAATTACTCAATTCTATTTTTACTATGGGATTACCTTATCCCACATTTCAGATTATTTTCTTCAGAGAAATGGCCAAGCAGAATCAAGTAATAAGAACCTGGTCAATATTATCAAGAAATTGGTAGATGACAATCAGAGGACCTGGCAGAAGGCATTATTTGATGCTTTATGGGTAGATAGGATTAATCCCAAGAAGGCCATAGGTATGTCACCTTTCCAACTTTTTTATGGCTTAAATGCAGAGATACCCATCACTCTGGAACTACCAGTGCTCAAGTTAGCCAAAGCAATTGAAGACTCAACCTTCAAAAGTTAGATCGACAAAAGAATCATGTGTCTGACCAAATTGAATGAGTGGCGAACCATGGTAGTGGATCAGATTATGGCACATTAGAATTGGGTGAATAAACTTTTTGATAAAAAAGCTAAGGTTTGTGAATTTAAAGTCAGAGATCAAGTCTTGTTGTGGGACAAAAGGTAAAAACCGAAGGGAATGCACAGCAAATTTGACTCCTTATGGAGAGGCCCATTCCCCATTCGATAGCTCTGTGGTGAGGCTAGCTTCTTGCTAGAATACCAGGATGGGACACAATTTTTACTACCTCATAGTGGGCAACATCTGAAGCTGTACATCCCTTGAAGCTTAGATGGGTCTTTTTGTACATATGTATAGTTTTTATGTTTTGTCTATTTTTCTTTTCTTTTTAGCTTGACTTCGTAGCCCAATGGCTTGGATGAAAACACTTAGAGACTAGTTTCTACTCCCATTGATTGATTTGATTAATAGAAGTTTCCCAATAGGAGCTAGCTATTGTTTTCAATATTAGCTTAGCTCATTTTCGGGAACAACCCCCCATGAAACTTGTCCGTTTCATCTTTCATCTCTCTAAGTCTATTTTTGAGACAGATTTTTTTTGTTCTCATCTTGGTTAATTGCACAATTTGAAATTCATAACATCTTTTTGTTACATTTTACCCAAAATGTGAAACTTGTTATGGTCTCGATACGACTAGGAGACCAAAATTTACCTTTTTTAGAGTTAGTGTTTTTCTTCTATTTTCATGCATGGGTGGCAATTTTTGCCACTAGAGTATTTTTGCCTTTGACCTGCAAGGGTGGCATTTTTTTCCACCCCTACATCTTTCACTTCTCACATGCAGGAGCACCAAAATTTTCCACCCCTGCATGTTTCTTTCTGATTTTCTAGTGCAAGGGTGGCAAAATTCACTGCCCTTACACTGCCTCATTTTTCGTGCACAACATTTATTGCCACACATGCTGGTTTGTTGGGGTCAATTTTCACCCCATTAAATTTGGTTTTTACCTCATTTCTTTCATTCCTCTTCTCCTCCTGCTGCCCTCTACCTCTGGACCATTCATTGAATTGGTAAAAATATGCTTTGGTGGATTCAAGCTTGCGATGTGCGTGGTTTCTCAAGTAGGTTGTGTTTTTTGCATTTGTTTTCTTTTTTCTAAATTTATTTTTCTAAGTTGGGGTTTTTGTTCTTGCTTTTTCCCTTGGGTTGGTCGGCTCTCTCCCTTTTCTCTCCTCCTTGTTTTTCAAGGCTTCCTCTACATGCTGGGGCGGTAATTTTTTGCCACCCATGCCTCTCTTCTTGAAATTTGCATAGGCAGCAAATTTCACCACTCGAGTAGACTAAACCTACACGAGTAACAAAATTCACTATCCACATTCCCTTGATTTTTGACTTACATCAGCGGAAAAATTTATCACCAATGCAAGATGAAGGAGCACGGGTGGTGAATTTCACTGCCCATACACCTTTCAGTCAAACTTGCACAAGTAGCAAAATTCATTGCTTGCACTATATTTTTCTCCCCTGGCATGTAGAGGTGCAAATGTTTCTACCCATGCAAGCCAAACCTACACAGGTGGTGAAATTTGCTGCCCGTGCCTTTTTTTCTGACCATTTTTTATGTAGGGGCGGTGAATTTCACCACCCATGCATTTTTCATCTAAATTTCTTTAAACTCTAATAATTTTCCTCCTTTTCCATTTTTTCTCTTTCTTCCTCTTTTTCCCTCATTTTTTGACTCGACCCTGTTAAGTGCCCTTCCTTGGTCATGATCACTTAATGTGCGAATTCCCCAATTTTCCCACTATTCTTTAATTGCACGATCATGACTGCAGTACTTTCTAAAGATTTTTGTTTGTCAGCACTTGCTCAACTAAGTCTAGCTCTGATGTCTAAAACATCTCCAAAAAAGTTTAAAGCAATGAAGTACAGGTACCAAGGCATCTTTTTGATCACTTCAATCACCTCTAATGTTGATGACATTAGAGATACAAAGATTGGCCACAGATATGGTTGAGTTCATGACCAAAACCAAGGCAATGAACCCGAGTCTCAAAACAAATAAAATCATCAAAAGTAACATTCATCTGGTTTCCACTTTCCCAGTGGCAACATATCATACAGAGTTCATTCTCTAGTGTGCCCAGTTCTACAACAAAGAGATGAGAGTAGTCTCAGATGCCAATAGCAACATAATAATTTGGCTAGACCTTGAATTCATTGACAAAGTCTTCATGTGCCCTCCTGCTATAGAAGTGTTGAGGATTGACTTTATAGAAGCATAAAAGGAGTATGACAAGGATATTGAGACGGCAAAGAAGGTAATGAATAATACGTAGCTGAAGACCCCCAGAACCAATCTATCCAGGTGGTCACAAAATTTCTAAATGGGCGATTTCATTGAAGAAGTTGGTGACTTGATCACCCTTCTTAGCAGAATGAGAGGCCTCTCATCTTCCTCACAGTTTCACGAGTGGATGTACCCTTTCATTAAAATCATCCTTCAAGGTAAACATGTCATCTTTTAGGGTGAGCAAATTATCAATGCTCTTCATGAGAAACTTACCAAGGTACAAACTACTTCAAAGTTCTATATGACTTCATACTTGGTCTAGATAGCTACCTCCATGCGAACCTTTCCAGGTTTGAAAACTGAAGGGGACAGAAAGACCACCCCAGTCTACTCATATTACCCTCAGCTAACACTGCAAGGATCAATCCACCATTTTAAGAGGGTAAATGATGCCTTCTTTGTGGTATTTTTGTGTCTCTTCGACCCTCAACTCGAGCAGAATAGAGTATCTGATGAGGCATGGATGACCATCAATGACTATGGTTGTATGTTCCTATAGTTTCTCTCCTTCTACTATCTTCAGGTTGGCATTTTCCAAGGCTATATCTATATGCTCCCTAGGCTTCCTTCTGATAAGTTAGTCCTAATGGAGCTGTGTAGACAAATGGATTTTGTGCACACTAGGTAGACGGAGCTAAAAAAGCCAAGTTTTAGATTTCCAATCAAAATTGGTAGATACTCGATTCTAATTACAGCTAAGGCCAAGGTCATGGAGACATAGATGCAATTGGTTACTATGAAATAGTTAAAAAGGAGGGATAACTTTGACTATAGGAGTGCCAAAGACATGATCAGAAGAAAGACTCAGTTTCATGAGCCAATGATCGAAGACATGTGGGTAGACATGCGAACAACTGAAGAAATTAGAAAAATGGACTATAGTAGGCTGACCTTGAAGTAGATCAAAT
Organism: Torreya grandis; assembly: GCA_037957365.1. Classification (NCBI taxonomy): domain Eukaryota; kingdom Viridiplantae; phylum Streptophyta; class Pinopsida; order Cupressales; family Taxaceae; genus Torreya; species Torreya grandis. Next base: position 525,757 of record JARHVA010005735.1, on the reverse strand, counting down.
ATTTGGGGCTTATAGAGATTCCCCCCAATCTGGTCAATGACAAGAACGTTGTCAACAATAGGTACCTAGTTGAGAATATTGTTGACTCCCCTCTTCCTCTAGTTCAGTGGTCTCAAAAAGAATTAACTTCCTTGAGGAAGAGATTTGAACCAATATTGGCTAACACCAATGATTGGTTATTAGTCAAAGGGATCACACTGAAAGAGTTTATTACAAGATCAGAGGCTGAATTCCAAGCAAAAATGAGAAGGAAGGTAGAAAATAAAACCAAGAACAAAGGTGATGTTCTTTCTCCATCAAGGCCTCACAAACCTAAAATCATCTTCATTTCCAAGAAGTCAAAAGTTCTTGAAGAGCCAGAATCCACAGCTAAGGGAGTTGAAGAACAAAGCTCCCAAGAGTAGTCAACTTAGCAAATAAAGATTGATGACAGACCCTCAGAGTAGTAAAGGACTGAACCTCTACCTTCCTAAGAAGGGGCATGTTCACTTACAGAAAATAGGACCAAGAACAAAGTTGATGTTCCTTCTCCATCTAGGCCTCACAAACCTAAAATCATCTTCATTTTCAAGAAGTCAAAGGTTGTTGAAGAGCCAGAATTGATGGCTAAGGAGTTGAAGAACAAAGCTCCCAAGAGCAGGCAACTCAACAAATGGAGACAGATGACAAACCCTCAGAGTAGCAAAGGACTAAACCTCTACCTTCCCAAAAAGGGGCACGTCCACTTACAAATGTCTTTCTTTCACCACCTTTTTCTCTTATCAGTTTTCCTTCTTCTGGAGCTGCCTCTCCTTCCAAATTTATGTTTGGTGATCCTCAAGGTGCTTCTGTAGATTCTCTTCATTCCTCTAGATCCCTTCCTAGTCTGGCATCCCCTTCCTTCAATTTATGAGAAAGTTTTGCCCTTGATTAATCAATGACTGATATAGTTTCACCAGTTACTCCAACTGTGACCACTATTACCACTAGCAGTGCAAAAGTTACCATGATAACACCAGCTATAGGAACTATTGCCATAGTAAGTACTTCTTCTCTCCCTCCTTGGATGTTAGCTTTCACACCTAAAAGAATGAAGCTAGCCATCTCTCCAGATGACTTCAATTTTAAGAAGATAGTTTCGGTGAAAGCCAAGGCCCCTAAGAGACCAAGGATCTTCTCAAAATTGGTTGAGAAAAAGGGGCATAAATTTTTGGAAAGAGCTAAACCACCACAAGATGCAACCCTTGAGGGTTTTGACATGAGCATCTATTCCATCTCTCATGTTGAACTTGGAAAAGTTACTCACAAAGGTGTGACAAGTGATCTGCAATCTACAATAGACATCATGATCCAAAAGTTTGATAGATAAAAGGAGATGAAGGACTACTATAAGGCCAAGACAGAGTAATTAATTGTAGTAGTCAAGAAATTCACCCTTCCCCTAAAATGGTAACCCTAGAGGCCTTTTCCATAGACGACCCTATCATTCAAAAGGCAGAGAAAACCTATCTAAAAGAGAAAGTGCTATAGGATTACATTGAAAAGATGCACACTCAGGGAATTTCCTTACTTATAGAGGTTTCCAAGAAGATGGACAAGATGAAGAAAGTGAGGATGGATTTGGAGGACCTTGTCTCACTTATTTCTCATGACATTGGCAATACATAGAAATATCTCAATAAGTGGAGGGAAATGAAAGATCTGAATAAAATTACCTTGATATCCATCGATGTCATTTCTAGCAAAGATTCCTATGTTGAGATTAAGGAATCACTAATATACAGGGTTGAGGTACTCAAGGAGCTCATCGAAGATCTCGAGTCTTTTAAAGATGCTAGTGAGAAAAGTGATACAGGCCTGCTAAATAAACTAGAAGAACTACCTTGCAACCTCAACACCAAGGACAATCAATTTCTCTCAGCCAAAGAGATGATCCAAGAATTCAAGGGTATGATTCAGAGAGATTTTGAAGATAAATTCTTCTCAACGACTTCTGTGGACAATATTTTAGATACTCAATTAACTCTAGATAATCTGAGATCTAGATTAACTAGTCATGATAAGGCAATCACAGCATTGAAGGATGCTATAATCAGAGCTAGGGTCATCTTCAAGAGAACCATTTTGATAGACAACATAGAAATTTAGGCATCTATTACTATGTACAATGCTCATCTGAAGAAGTCTGGCTGCAAGAGCTGAAACATTTTCCCTTCTCTCTTCTTCTTCTCATGCACTTTTGTCATGTAAAAGTGCATACTATTTTTTAATGTGTAATTACATGTAAAAAATCCATAAAAATATCTCAAAAAAGTCAAAGATGACTCATCTTTGACTTAGATATTTTTATATTATAATATTTTCTAATTTTGAAGGTTTCTCCTTATATATAGTGGAGACCTCTTTTGTAAATGGATATCTCTGATAATTGAGAGCAAAAACTCTGCCAAAATTGAAACACTTCTTGAGACTTTGTGCTTAATCTGTAAATCATATTTTGTTAAATGAATGAGAAGCAAGGTTATTTCAGACTTTGTGTTGAAGTTATCTGTGTTATTTAGGAAATAGTTATTATGTCCTCTTTCTTGATAATATATTATTTGTTTGATTTAATAAGCAAAGTGGGTGCATGTGATATTATCTGAGGGAATTTCTAAAAGATAGAATAGCGACTTTGAGCTACTTTTATCTTTGTGATTCTTTTATATTTTGTAGTTTTTGGTGAAGACTTTGTAGTTCATTTCACTCTGCGGTTATGCTTGTTTCGAATCAGTGAAGGAGGCTACGAAAGACTTTGTGCTTACACAAGTTTCCTTGTGAACTTTGTTACTTTAGGTGAGTTTTTGCTCTACGCTGGATACCATTCTTGAAAGAAGAGGAATGTTTTTGGCCAATGACCAATATTTCTCTCTCTTATTCTTTGTACATCACCTCTAAAAAAAGAGAGGTGGATGCTATTATACCACCCTGAGTATTAGTTTCTATTTAATTATATATACATAGCATATAAATATTCATAGAGAACCTCCCCTTGATGAGAGGAGAGATTTACCTCATCCAGATCTGGTAAACCCACACTTTTTGTGGCGTAAATCTCTATGTGTTGTGGTTGATATACCCATTTTGTCATTAGTTAATTGACGACAAAATATTCACCCAATAGAGCTCATGTCTTGGCTCTAATTAACACTAAACAAGAAAAAATAACCTTGAAAGACTATTATTAACTCATCACCTATTTCAATCAATTTATCCATGATTGTTATTCCTAAAACCACCTTTACTTGAGGGTAAAATTACCCCTTTGTCTTCCTACAACCATTCAATCCTTCACGCACCTATAACATATCATGGGTTGTTATCTCTCAATTTCAATGACCTTGTGAAACATAAAAGTTCAATCCAATACATTCAAAACATAATGATAAGGAGGTTATTCCATTAGCTAACAAATTTTTTATTGATTTTCATAAATATTTACAATATGATCTACTTTCATATCCTTTTCCTCATGGAAAACATAGTTTTCAATCTTATTGCTCCATCTATCCCTCTTTCCTAAACATCCTACCTACTCTAATAACTCATAGTACTTCACCCTACTCTCCTAAACCACACATACCCATGCAACTCTATCTCTCTCTCTTTTCTTTCCCACTTTTGAATGAAAGTGTCTTTGAAGTGTTCAATGTGATTTGAAGGATATGATAGGTATGTGATAGAAGGTTTTGTCAAATATTAGATGTAGGAGGCCTAACACCCTTAGTGGATAGCCCTGAAAAGTTATATAACTATTAATAGTTATTGAGTTAGGTATAGAAACCTCAATGGGGAATTTAAGTATGGGTAAGTTCACAAAGCCAGGGGACAATTCCATAGACATTACTCATTATTTAATCACTTTACTTAATGACATGATTGTATTAATTAATTAACATGATCATGTTATTTAAATCTGGGATCAAGATTGTCAAGCTAGAACATGATCACATTATATTAAACAATAATGTGATCAGGTTATTGACATTTAGAAAAATGAAAGTGTGTTAATAACATGATCGCATTACCTTTGTGTAAAAAAATAAAAAGGGAAACCCAAACACAAAAATACTCATTTTGCATTCGAGTTCCCTAACTCTCTTTGCTTTTATGATCATGTTTTTCTTAGAAGACTTTAGAGAGTGCCAGGAAGCTACCAGATTAATTCCGCACCTATTGATCGATGATGTTGCCATATAGGAGAGGTAAGTGATTAAAATCTTCCCTATTTTGACCCTAATTTTTCATAATTTTCATTATTTAACTTTGGCTTTCAATTATAATTGTTTTAAATAGCCCATCTTGCTAACACTCCAAACTCTCCATAAACCCTATGATTTCTCCTCCTCCTAACACTCCATAGAAGCTTTTTGTTCCTCTTATCCCTCCACCTAACCCTCCTATAGTTTCCCAAAACACCTTGGAAGTCAAGAAGCTTTTATTGACAACATTATGTGGAATAAACTTGAAATTGAAGAGTTAATTGATATAATGAGGGATCCCAGCTCAACCAACCCCCACTACACCTAGCTAGCTAATTTTGTAAAGACATTATTTGGTCAAATTGACTTTATAAATAGTCAAATTGATTGATGGAACTCATATAGGGATAGTTATAAGGAATATTATGCAAAGAAGTTGTCAACGCTTCAGGGCAAGAATTTGGATATTTCAAAAGATGACAATTGTGTCTTAGTTATCGACCCAAACATCAATGCCCCATTTACCATAGATATTAAAAAATTTCCTATCCATTTTTGTGTACTAATCATAACTAATTTTTTGGATCGATGGTGGATGGTCTTTAACTATGCACCATGTACCAAGCATGTGGTATAATTATATTTTTTTGAGGAATGTCTACTGTGAGTTTGTCCTCAACCAAATTCTCAAATATTTTGATTTTAGTAAGTTTTAGGGCCAAGGAAAAATATCTACATAGGATCAACTCGATACACATCATATACCTATTCTTCCTATGTAGATCTATATCCAAATCCTCTTGAACATGAGATCCCCTCCATAGTTTAGCAGGTCATGGAGATATACACTCTCTATGCTCTTAATTCACTCACAGATACACTCATTCAACATATGAAGAGGCTTTCACAGAGTGATGCTACATATATGCCACATGATACAAAACCTTAAACCTACCATTAATGTTCATGTGGAGATATGTCTATAGGACATTCTTATGATGATGGCATTGGTCATTCAGATGGCTTAGATCATATTCTTATGAGTGATGAGATTTTGGAATGGACATTTGGCATGTAGACATCAATTACCACATAGATGCATGCATATTTCACATAAATGTCATATTAAATTTAAGTTATTTTTTCAAATTTAATTTCTAATTTAAAAATTCATTTAAATATAAATTTAATATAATATATATGTCATTTTTATGTCACAAGAGGTGATGATTCCTTCATCATCGTAGCTGGCATTTGCAACATTCAATTTGTCATAGCCATTGTTTTCATATTTTGATCCAAATACTTGGTCATCCATGATTGCATCTACCTTTGTTGGGGTAACACCATTTACCTATACATAGGTAAAAATTATTTACATATATGTTTTGCTCTTTTTATTTGTTAATACTATAGTTGATTACATATATGTTTTACTTTTTTCATCTAATTTACTTCTCTTTTCAAAAATTGATTCTCAAATAACAAAACTTAAAATGTAAAATCCATGAATGGTCTTATGTTGGACAATGCTTCCTTGTTAGTAACATCCTACAATGCTCTTACACTAGTGTATTATGTTCAAAACTCTATACCTTGTTCCCAATGAAAAATAAAATTATCCTAAAATACCTTACTACATTTCATTGGCTCATCATGTATTTATCCCATCTACTAAATCAAGGTTAAAAGACATGCGTTATATTCCTTTTCATTATTGGCATTTTTATAGAGGTTATAGAATGCATTTACTCTATCATTTAATTAGATATCCAACAAGTAGTGTTGTCTCTACTTGAACATCACTGAAATGACTATGCGCACATCTAAATTCACAATTATTTATTAATTTTCCTAACACAAGGCTGCTTCATCTATTTTTTTAAAAATAAACAGCATGTCCTTACTATTTACTAGAAAATATCTTATCCTAAAGTACCTTCTAATATTATTATCCAAGTGTCAACTTCCCTAATAAATATTCATCCCTTGAATTTGAGACCCATTTCAATTTATTTAGTTTACAAGTAATTTCATCCAAGTTTGATGTGTGTCACCATTTTCATGAAATCCCCCATCAGATGATATTCCAAGTAGTATATTAGTATATCTCTCTTGTTGAACATTATGTTCATAATCACACAAATGTAATGAATTTATCATTTTCATTAATTTTCCCTAGACAAATCCTATCATTGAGTTCACTTACCACTACACGTCTTTTCATGTCAATGCGTATCATAATTACAACCTCTTCTCTATCTCTTAAATATTCCAGAAGTAGCAGAACTTCAATATGAGGATTTTGGTATTTTCCTCATATTTAATTCATATCCTATAAATGGGAGTCTCATTCCTATACCTCTTTCCCAAAGAGTTTCCTAATAATTGAAACTAAAATTCCTATGACCTTATTTCATCTAAAACCATAAGGACATAAACTTGACATGAATTCACATGTATCATAAATACTTTCTCATAGTTTATATGGGTGAACACAAACAATCACATTTCTCTCTTTGCCATGTATATTTATGCACCCAGCATTTTTATATAAGATCCATGTGTGTGTGTGTGTGTGTGTGTGTGTGTGTGTGTGTGTGTGTGTGTGTGTGTGTGTGTGTGTGTAGCACGCGCGCGCGTGCACACACAAACACACACACACACACACACACACACACACACACACACACACACACACACACACACACACACACACACACACACACACACACACACACACACACACACACACACAGACACACACACACACACAATTTATGGTAGGCATGTGAAAAAAATAGCCTACACCAATCCACTTAAACAACTGTCCCACCCCCAAAAAAGTAACTACTATAATCATCAATGTCATGCCCAACACATACATCCTTGTGATTAGGCTAATATTTACCATGAGTTTCAAAACACACCCATTGGTTTCTCAAATCATTTCTCAAAAAGGGGAGATGATTTTCAAGCATGCCTACTCTTTATTCCCGTTCCTCAAAAAGTGATCTAATAAGATTGAAAATGACCTTGTAAGATCATACAAAAAGGAAGTAGTTACTATGTCCTACCTAAGTCAAACCCCTATTTTTAGACAAGTAATAAATCAACAACCAATATAGTCCAAAATGTAATATAGTATAAATTAAAGATCTTGATCCAAGTATATTTTTATTCATCAAAGAAAAAAATAAACTAGTATATTTTATATTCCCTTTTACTCAAAAACACTAATTTTGGTTTTGGTACAAGGAAACTGCTCTAACACTTCAATAGATTGCTTATCAATTTAGATCTAAGTATATTTTCATATGCATGCTTGTCTTCTTGTTTGATATTATGTGTCATTACATTCATGTACTTACATAGATATATATTTTATATACAAGTGCTTTTATTGATCATTTTGGTTTTCATATATAATATTTGATGTACTTTATATAAAACTAAGTAAAACCTTGTTTACATGAATAGTTGATGGATGGAGTAGACACTCCTCCCTCTCTAAGAGCTAAGACAGACATGTATTGCTATTTCAATGTCATATGCACAAGTGTTTATAAAGCTATATATTAGATCTCATAATTTTTAATTGTAAAAATAGATTTATTTTAATAATTTTGGTACATGTACTTGGATAAAATATAACTTGTGTAATTGTATTGTGTATGCAGGGTTGTCTTATGATAGCCAATAGTCCCAATCAGATGGTGATTGTGTAAATTTCTCATGTTACTCCCTTATTTAAAATGCCTATTTAGATAGCTAAGCCTACCATTAACTTGATTAAGCATGAAAAATAAATTGAGTAGGATCATGAGCTTGTAGTAAATGCACATATTTAAATGATTTTTTATTGTAGTTTAATTTTGTTTAAAAGTCATTTGAATGTACATTATGTTAATTTCATAATTATTCTTGTATTTGAACATTCTTAGTTCCAAGCTAGATATGAGTGTAGGACCCACAGTCAAACCTTGGAGCAATCAAAGGTATTATATGGGTCACCATCTACTAACAGGGCATCATCGGGATAATCTTCTTCTAGGAAGGCAATGAGAGGGACACTATTTGATGAATAGGATGTATTACACATGAGATAGACTTTTTTGTATGCCTGTATGGTAATTGATGCATTTTTGGCATTGTATATGTGCATATGACATTGAACCAACATTAGATACTATGTTGGTATATATAATTTTTTATATGCTTATCACGGTAATCTATGTATTATACAAATTGGACATGTATGTGCCTATATTATATTCTTTTCATGGAAATCTATCTAATATTTTTATAGTTTTTATTTCATTAGTTATTGTGTAGCTTTGTTTTGATCTTCAAAATTATTATCTATCAGATCTCATGTTTAGTGTTGTACATGCACAAATGAGGATTAAATAATTATTTTTTTCAATTTTATAAATCTTATATCTTCAATATTATTTTAAATTAAAGTTTGTATTCAATTATGTGTAGTGGAAATGATTAATGACACTCTTATCACTTAGGATTAATGGACTTCTTCTCTTTACACCTGTTTCTTGTACACTTTGGAGACACTTATTTATGTCATAAGACCTATTAAAAACCTCTCACAACCATTTACATTCATATTATATTGAACCATAGGAAAAATAGGGTATATGGATATATGTCTTACTCGATTCTCTATAGGTCTATATAGGTTCAACACGTTCAAAACTAATAATAAAATGACTCACAATTTACCAACCTAGTGGAATCACTCCAAGTTACCTTCTTTGATTGTGACCTACAGTCACTTCTTGGTTACCACCTAAATTCATTCATCCACCTATAACCTTACACATATGACAACATATTCATGGCCTCAAATAACTTCAAGTATAACATGAAACTAATACAATCACATATATTCAATGGAGAATCCACAAGTCATTTAATAGGTCAATATGTCAATTACTCAATACCACCTAATAGGTCATTAATTCAATTACCAACTAATTGGTTAATAGGTCAAAGTTGTCAAAATTATCAATGTTGTCAAAATTATCAAAGTTGTCAAAATTGTCAAAGTTGTCAAAGTTGTCAATAAGTCAATAGGTCATTTACTCAATACCACCTAATAATTTAATATGTCAATTACAACCTAATAGGTCAATAGGTTAATAGGTCAATAGGTCAAAGTTGTCAAAGTTTTCAAAATTGTCAAAGTTATCAATAGATCAATAGGCCAATAGTTCAAAGTTGTCAAAGTTATCAAAATTGTCAAAGTTGTCAAAATTGTGAAATTTGTCAAAGTTGTCAATGTTTTCAAAGTCGTCAATGTTTTAAAAGTTGTCAATAGGTCAGTAGATTAATAGGTTAATTATTCTTTAAGTTTCTAGGTCTCTAGTTTGAGTTGTCAAAGTTATCAAAATTGTCACATTTGTCAAAGATGTCAAAGTTGAATTTGTGGTTAGAGAACTTTGATTTCAATGCTTCCTAAGTAAAAATTGACACTACCAACACATACATATGGGAAGTAGGTAGATAACATATAAAACCAATTTCTTGGCCTCGCGTCAGGTCCGATCGATAAACCCACCACCCATTTCAACCTCAAGAACACCCTTCTTAATACAATAAAAATCCAAATTTTAAAACTAAGTTCAAACACACATAAAATGAAAATTGTAAATCATTTTCATGAACCATAAGATCTTTCAAATACCTCATTAATGAATCTAATTTCACCCCATATAACTCATGTGGAATCTTTGAGATCAATCTACTAGACAAGTTTTAGTGATAGGTCCAAAAATGCATGTTTTATTAGTGAACAATCAACTTCTCAAACTTCAACTAGAATTTATACATATGAGACCTACACCTATTAGTATATCACTTTGATAACACATATATAGGATAATTACATTTTATCACACTTTCATGACATTTTATCCACTTGAAATTGAAAAAACACTACCATTTTTTAGCACAGACACACTAACAACAAATGTTGTCAAAGTTTAAGTTGTGGTTACATAACTATAATTATGATTTTACTTGAGTAAAAAATGACACAAAAAACATGTCTACAAGAGAAACATAATGTATAGGACTAGGTTATTAGCCTCTTTTTAGTATTTATTAACAAACCCACCAACCTTTTTGGCCTCAAGAATACCGTCCTCAATATAAGAAAAATGTAATTTTCAGCCTAGGTTTAAACATGCATAAAATGAAAAATGTAAGTCATTTATGGAAACCATCAAATTCTTTATTCACATAATTAATTTATTTAGTCACACATTATATAAATTATGTGTAATCTTTTATATCAATTTGTTAGATAAGTTGTAATGATGGGTCAAAAAGTGCATGTTTTTGTCAGTGAACAAGCAACTTCTCGAGCTCCAATAGACATTTCTACCTCTGAGACCTCCACATAAAAATATATCACTTTAATAAAATTTATATAGGAAAATTAAATTTTATCACACTTTCATAATATTTGAGTCCACCCAAAAGTGCAAAAACACTACCATTCTAGAGAGCAGAAACACTAACAATAAGTATTGTCAAACTTCAAGTTGTGCTTGTAGAACTCTAATTACGACACTACATGAGTGAAAATTGACACCATAAATATGTATGATTAGGGTGGATATGATATATTACTAGGTTAGTTTCCTCCTTTCTTGATTGATCAATAAACCTACCACCCATTTTGGCCTTAAGAACACCCTTCCTAATACAAGAAAAATGCAAATTTTAGCATAAATTCAAACATGCATAAAATAAAAATTGTAAGTCATTTATGAAAACCATAAGATACCTCATGTATCTATTTAATCCATTTCAGCACAAAAAATAGCACTCAGGTGGAAGCTTTGAGATTAATCCATTAAATAACTTACAGTGATGGGTCCAAAAATCTAAGTTTTTGTCATTAAACAAGCAACTTCTTGAGCTCTAACTGGAATCTATACCTATGGTACCTACACCTATGAGTATATCACATTAATCATGTCCATATTTTTAAATTACATGTTAACACACCACCATGACATTTTAATCCACCCATAATTTCAAAAACATTAACGTTCCAGAGAATGAAAACACTGACAATAAATGTTGTCAAAGTTTAAGTTATAGTTGTGTAAGTTTGATTTCAATGCTTCTTAAGTGAAAATAAAACTTAAAAAATGTATATATGGGTGGATAATGTCTATTTATATGTTCTTAGCCTCCTATCAAGCCTTATATAAAAAGCCACTACCCATTTTGACTTGAAGAACACCCTTCCCAATACAAGAAAAATATAATTTTTTAGTCTAAGTTCAAACATGCATAAAATGAAAAATTTAAGTCATTTATATGAACCATATAATTTTTAATGTACCTCCCTAATCCATATAATATTAACCTAAAAAATTAGGTGGAATATTTGATATTGATATGTTAGATAAATTATAGTGATGGGTCTAAAAATGCAAGTTTTTACCAATAAACAAGCAACTTCTCGATCTCCAATTAGAATTTATACCTCCAAGACCTCCACCTATTAATATATCAATTTTATCACATTTATGTAGGCAAATAAATGTTATCACATTGCCATGATGTTCGAATCAACCTACAAGTAAAAAAACACTACCATTCTTGAGAGCGGAAACACTTGCAACAAATGTTTTCAAAGTTCTATATGTGGTTATAAAACTCTGATTCTGATGATTTTTTTGTGAAAAATGACAACACCAACATGTCTAAGGGGGGATGATAATGTTTTATACCAAGTTATTAGCATACCATCAGGCCTGATTGACAAACCCACCATCTATTTTGGAATCAAGAGCACCCTTCCCAATATAATAAAAATGCAATTTTTTAGACTAAGTTCAAATACCCATAAAAGATAAGCTTCTCTTAGCTTCAAGATTATATAATTATTTACTAACGGTGCCAACCATATGAAGGTGGAAGCTTTCCTATTTATTGGCCTCCATGATATTTTTGTAATTGAATATTCATTGCAAGAATCAAACATGAATAGTATAGTATATTATTGTTCATTTCAAACTCTTTAAACAACCATTGATCTAAAAAAAATTACATGATATCATCAAAACCATGTTTCAGTGACTACCACTTACCTAATGGGATAGTTAATGTTTTCTCCATCTATAATTGGGGAAGTCAATTTTTTCTCTCTACACACTGACAAGAGTAGTAATCAGTGCCTTCTTCATTATCCTCATCTTTAATAACTAAAAAAATATGTCCTATTAAATAAAAAATAATTTTTAGTGATAATATGAAGATATATTTAATGAGAATAAATTGTACAAAATGAAAACCATTCTATCCGATTATACTAGATAAGATACATGGTCAAAGTCATCTGATGATATCATATTTTTATGTTGTAATGCTATATTAACCTGATATGTTTTGATTGGAATTAGGGTTTTAGAACTCCAATCATCCACCCACTCTTGTGAATCACACTCTTTCCAAATAGAGTCCATGCATGAAAAACAAAAACATACCAAATGTCTTGTATGAATAGTCCAATAACTTGTATTTGAGGTATGAAATGAGTGGAGGTCATTTGAGCCCATTAGAGTCATGTGATTCTCATACTTTACCAGGTTTTCTTCTTCTATTAACTAGAAATGTCTATGAACAGTAGAATTTGGTTGAGCACCCTAACACATGTTCTCATTACACTATTCAATGATAGCTTTTACATCTATCAAATGAACACCCTCTTCAAATTTCAACTCCTCCCTTGCAATATCTCTTATTACACATGCTCTAGCACCATCATGCTACCCTTTTCCACAACCAACCTTAGTAAAAATCCAAATGTATTCTACACCATTGGTAACATACATCTTTCTTAAATAATAAAACATCTATGCTTTTTTGAATTATGTTGTACAATTATCTGACCAAATATAATGTTGATTGAAAGTAATGTTCATCTCACTCAACTATTTATGGAGCTTTTGAAAATAACCTAGGACATACTCTGAACAATGTGATCTATCATCATTGATATATAAATAGCACACCCTTAATATTTTTTATTATTTCTATGTACTATCACGTGCATATATGAATTCTATATACATGAATATGTCAACTTGTGATGAGTTGTAATACTATGATTAAACTTCTATTTGGGGTTTGAATGTGTAATTCTCAACAAAATCAACTACTAAAATAATGAACCATTGGTAATATATCTTTGTATATCTTTAAATGTTTATCCAACCATTTAGCCCTGTGTGTATGTCTTGCATAGTCATAAACAATTCTCTCCATAAATTTGACAAAATTTTTATAAATATGTATCTTTTTTGTAACAAGATCACACCTTTTAGATTCTTTTCAATCCTTTACTTGATAAGTCACTAATTTATATTAGCTTAAACTAACTAATTCTTGTCTAGTTGCACTTGTAATCTCCTCATAGATACATTTTTTTAAATTTGGCAATCCACCAAAAATTCTACAATTTTTATTTAAACATGATTTATCATAAAATAGTTACCCATCCAGTCTTTTATATAAGATAATTATAATAAATTCCATAGCTGATTTTGGTGACAATTAAATGCCACACTCTTACAAAATATTAGTGTACAAATTACAATGAATATGGATAAAAACATAATAGTGCATTAAGAATTAAACATGTTGCCTACAACAATAACTAGTGCATGTGTGATTTATTTTAACATACAAAGGTTTTTCCATCTCAAAATATCTTTGACAAATATAAATTTGTGGATGCTTTCTCAAAAAATTAGAGTATAATTATGTTTGCATCATATCTAATAAATGTTATCGGTGTGGTTCACGATTACGAGAACCAACTCTTCTTTTCACAACATGTCTTGCTCTAGGTAGAACTCTTGTATTGTCTTTCCAAAATTGAGTAACTCTCTGAGAGTATCGAATAGAGCCTTTTCCTTTCATGAAAGTCTACCATATAATTCCTAGAAATCATTGGTATTAGGTTCATTAAATCCTTCACATATTTCAATAACTTTCATTATTGTTTTTCTATTCATACTAAGTGTTCATCTTGTTTTTTAAATCATTAATTTTTTCCCTATTTTATCACTTACTGTACAAGTTGTAAGTATACACTGGGCAACATTAGAATCTTTGATGCATGATTTTAGACCTACAATATGAGATGCATCATGTAGATTTTCAATGATTTTATCATTTTCATCATCCACGTTAGATGTTCTTAGTCCTAATGTGTACATTATATGTCTAATCTTAATCAATTTTTTCAATGAAATAAATAATTGATGTCTTTGATTATCATACTCCAAATTATGAAAGAAAGTATCCCAAATTTGTTGAGACATTCTTCTAAAATGGTGATCAAAATTTTTTTATGCATTAGTTTTAAAATATTTTCATTGACTTCAACTATGTACGTGTTTTTTCTATTCACAAATCTTGGAGGTGTTCATAATGTTGAAATTTTTTGAGAGGGTGTTTCAAAACTATTATTAATTTCATTGTTTAGAGGTGGGATGACATTAAATTCTTCATTGTTAATTTCCTCATTATATGTTTCCATGAAATTTTATTGATGGTTAATTTTGACATTATTTGTTTTCATAAAATTGTCTTCATTCATGTGGGCTAAAGCATCATACATAGACTCATCATCAACAAAATAAAAAATTTGGAACTTTGAATGTGAACTTCCAACATTAACTAATTTATTATTTTTAATTTCATTATTATTCATTTCATTATGGTCAATTTCAACATTATTCAATTTATTATGGTTAATTTCATCATTTCTTAATTCATTATCTTCAATCGACTCATTATCTATAGTATTTGGTTCATTAAGGTTAAGGTTTATACCTTCTTTACAACATTTATTTTTACATTTATAGCTTGTGTTTAGCTCTCAAATATTATAATTCCTCTAGTGTTTTGTTCTTTAACAAATTCCTCTTCCTCTTTAAACGTGATCTAAAACCCATCAAAAGGGATAATTGACAACTTTTCAAAGGTGGCTTCAAGTACAAAGGTACATAGATCTTACATAAGTACACAAATAATGTTTGTGGGGACATAAGCCTCAATTTGGGATAAAAATAGTCATTGATAAGTGATATAAAATAATAATAACATGATCATGTTATGTGTTAAATAAGGCCTTGGGTCATTCAACCCATTTACAATTTTATATTGACAATAATACGATCATGTTATGTAATAATGTGATCACATTATTGTCAATATAACCTTTGGGTTTCGTATCTAGCAATAAGGAATGAGTGTTTCCTATGTTAAGAATAACATGATCATGTTATTAAATAATAGGATCATGTTATAATTAATATAGATAAGGAATTATGGATTAAGTATTTAGGCATTAGTGAATAGGGTTTATGGATTAAGGATTAGGGATTATAATTTAGGTTTTAGGGTTGAGGGATTATAAATTTTCAAATTGGTGAATGTTTGATATTTACAGTGTTATTATTGATTATTTTTCAAATTAGTTGTTCACTTATAGTAATTTACATATCGTTAGGTTTTCCCAAATTTGATAAATCAATACATTTTTTTGTTTGAAAATTTTCATGGTGATATAAATAGTATAAACCTATATATTAGATTGAATTGGTAATTTTTTTCGTACGTATAGATATATTTTTTCCTTTGTTTATGTTTATACGAATCATCATCATCATCATCATCATCATCATCATCATCATCATCATCATCATCATCATCATTACCATCATCATCATCATCATCATCATCATCATCATCATCATCATCATCATCATCATCATCATCATCATCATCATCATCATCATCATCAAATTTTTAATAGAGGCTTGAGTTTAATATTGGTTTGTGTGCCCCTATTCATGAAAAGTTACAACCTAAAAGACTAGATTTAGTTGGTTTGTGTGTATGAAAAGTATATTTATGTACTTCTTTGTTCTTTTAATTTCTAATAACAATTGGTAAAAAACTTATTGTTCATGAAATAATATGTAATTATTTTATTTGGATAAAAAACATCTTATTATACTAGTATTTTAAATTTTCATGTCTAATTTTCTATTTTAATGAGATACAATTGTATGCATTAAAATCTTTATCAATAAAAAAAATTATGTTTAACTCTAAATACTCTCCTAGATTTCATGATTTTTAAACAAGGGTCGTGTTCAACGTAATACCAAAATTCCTCTTAAAAATTGATTTGACATTTTTTAATCTCAAAACATGTATACCACTAAAGAAGAAATGAAAATAAACAATCCAATTAAAAACATGATATGCAGTAGAACATGGATTAAAAATGGACCCACATCTCTTTGGAAATTCATTTTTACCAAAGATATCTCTTCCACATGTTACAACTATTGGCATGAACGTGGAAACAATAATTAAAAAATATGATGGTATTAAAACTCTTTATTAGAATTATTTAGAATAGTTTAGAAGAATAAATGGCGCAACAAAAATATTTGTGACCATTTTATTTAGATCACCATAAGAAAAAATACCAAATAAATGTAAGGTTTTTTTAATCAAATTATTTTTTAATCCTTTTTGTTATCATTTTAATGAGAAATGATACAAGGAGAAAGGTCCATAAAATACGAAACACTAAATTATAATTTATGTGTTGGTTATCATGTATTTTCTATCCCACTTTCTATTTGTATATTCAATCAAAATCCATTAATCTATGTTGAGTGCAATCTAATTGAGGGTTTCTTTGTACTTGTCTCTACTTTTATAGATTTAATTTTTGTTTTAAAGTTATTTACTATTCAAATCTAAGTATTGTATTGAAATTTTATTTAAATTTATAACTAGAAAAATAATAATACTTTATGATATATGAAAAAGAAAGAATTGAGATGAATTAAAAATATAAATAAAATGTTATACATATATGATGTTCTCATTTTTATTTTCTTTTTATATTTTTAGTCATCAAATAATTATATCATTTTTACTATTAATTTCTATGACAAAATTTAATATTTAATGATTTCTTTAGATATTTTTAATATTTTTTCAAATATTAGTTACAAAATTTATAGTATTTTAAATCTCCATCCACAAATATAGAATAAATGATTTAACACAAACCTTACCATAGAAATTGATAGGAAAAATCAAAACATTGGTACTAAGGCAATACAAAACTTCCACTGGCTTATTCTCTCTTATATAAACTTGAAACCCTAAGGCAACTCTAATTTCCTGACTGCTACTTTATTTTGTGGAAACATGATAATTTTTTAAGCTATTTATAATTAATTACTATGTTAATGATATCTTCAAAATCAATTAAAGTTTATGTTTTTCAAAAAAAAGTACATCAAAAATAAATTAAAAAACCAGCGAAATAGACGTGGAAAAAAAAATAGTGCCAGCATAATAATTAATATAGATATATATGGCCATGTCTAATATGATATTTGATAATATAAAAATTAATTTCTTAAAACATAAGCAACATGGTCAATAATCTCAACAATATTTATATATATATATATATATTTCTTTTAAGACATAGCTCAAACTATATGTGATTAATATGATATTTGATAATATAAAAATTAATTTCTTAAAACATAAGCAACATGGTCAATAATCTCAACAATATTTATATATATTTCTTTTAGGACATAGCTCAAACTATAGGTTATCACATAAATCCAGTTTGGATTATATTTCTTTGTTTATCCATAACCTGTTCTAAACTCCTCGTTATTGTACATGTTCGAAGGATTTTAAATCCTCCCCCATTTAATACAATTATGGTATTCGTGGGACATCATTTCTTAAACTAAAATATTACCATACATTTTGATTCACTTCTGCATCTAGCAATTTTCATGCACAATGAAGAGGTTATTTCAATTTCTATTATGAATTATTGATTTTCATGGCATCACATCTTCGTGTAAATATATTTTAAAATGCTTATGGTATTTTCAATCTCACCATTTTCATACATATTTTAAAATAGTTTTTCTCCATGATATCACATTATTTAAAGGTATGTTGTCGAACAATTCATGTCCTTGACTATGATTTGAAATTACACATATTTAGGGTTCCTTTTTTCTTAATGTAGTGGAAATACAAATACTATTAAACCTTACATGAAATAAAATCCAATGTATAAAAAGAACCAACATATATATCACATTATTTACAGAAGCTTATTACATTTATATAAATTTCACAATGGAAGAATTCATTTGTGAGCATACATATTCGATGGTTGACTTTCACTGTTATCTGTACCTAGATGATTGACTCTTCTTAGTGTCATCATGTGCCCATCATTATTTTGAGCACATGGAATGTATATGTTACAATTATTAAGATACCTCATGGATGTTTAGGCCAGTTGAAGGGTTGTCAATGACATGTTAGAAGCTACAAGGTGTTATAATTTTTAGGGTCATTTTCTTTTGGATAGATGAAAATTTTCATGCACTTTGTGATGCAGGAGCATCGAATGCTTAGATATGCTAGGGATATTTTCTTTAAAACAAAAAAAAAAAAAAAAAAAATCAAATTGTGGCCACTTGTTAAAAGGAGAGGATAGGCTTATTTGGGTATTTAGTTATTGATAATCATGTTGTCATGTAAAATCAAAGGAGTCAGCCATAAGTGGCGTAGGATTGTTAGTAGTTAAATAAGTCTATGTTTAAAACATTTGTTGAGTTTTCCTAGGTGTTAGTTGAATATTATTTCAAGTAAATTAGGACTATTTCAAGATTGTGGGGCGTAGTATAGGCAGTAGAGTAGGAGTTTGTATAGGAAGGAGTGAAGGAGCAAGTCTGGAAAAGGACTGCATTTTATTTGATTGTAACAGATTTGACAAAATAGTAAGATAGTGCGCTTGATGGAGAGATGTATGCATTCTGATAGTGTTTGTAAATAATTGTTCTAAATAAAAAATAAAAAAGAATAAAAAATAAAGGATTACTTCTGCTGTTGATACCACTGTTGGATTTCTCTGGCAATGCTTTGGCAAGATCGACGTCCTTATTAAGAATGTTGGTTTTAGAGGTAATGTTAATATTGTTCTAGATTTGGAGGAGGATATATTGTCACGAAAGGGTAGATGTAGACTTAGAGAATATTGTTTTAAGGTTCGATTCCCATAGATGGCACCATTTGAGAAATATGATGCGAAAGACTGTAGAATTTCCTGTATAGAGAAGGGCTCAGCGATACATTTATTCCTTGCCTGCCTTCCTCACATTCTCCTGTGTGATTTGATCTCTGTGAGGAAAGCATAGCCCTACGTTGGTCTGTATGTTTGCAGAATTCGATCTGGATTTCGAGAAATTGCGTGAAGGAGAACGAAATAGTTACAATACGTAAGGGAGAGGGACTTGCCGTGGGAATCGATCTCGGGACGACATTGTCGTGCGTCAGTGAGTAGTAACATGACAGGGAGGAATGTAGTTATATGTCTGTTTAATTGAAAATGATACGCAGTCTTGAATACATGTATAGTGAAGTCTGAGGTGGAGGCAGCCTGATGAGATCTGGGCAACCGTAGGCCAAAGGAGGTCATTGATGCAAAGAAAGGGTCAGAAATACAACGCTGAGTGCACTTGATGGAGATATGTTGAGGTGGATAAGCTGCAAACTTGTGGCCGTGGGCTATTGAGCAGATGTTTGCGTTGAATTGTCTCAATGAAAATGTTGAAAAGGATGGTGCTACTTTGATTGTGGAGACACTAATATCTCTGTTACAGGAGTTCAAGTCTCTAGAAAACAAAGAATCAGACTTTTGCAAATAAGCAAGTGAACAGATGCAAACAGAAACTCATAGATTGTCTCATGTTATTCGTGCGAGTTTGGATGAATGCCATCGTATGATTAGCAGCGTAGATTTTGATGAAGACATGTCTGTCAACTTATAGGAATTTATGATTATGATGACTGCTTCGGTATAGTCATTTTCAATAGAAAATGCAGAGTTAGTTGGAATCAATGCAAATAGTATACAGCAGGGAGAGAACGACTCTTCTGTATCACTTGAGGATACCACGATAGCTGTGGCTAATTTACCAAGGGATAGCGAACATGGTCGATATCAACATAATACAGATATAGATGGATTTACTGCAGATGCTTCAGAGTTGCATGTTGTTGATATGCGAAGAAATGCGTACAATTAAATTAGACATGTGTCCATAATAGTTTATCAGAAAGTAATAACAGGCAGAGATAGAGACAGATTCAGTTTCAAGATCTGATTTAGAGGATGATGAAGTGGTAAGGCAAAAACAATCACAGATAAAAAGAAGGGTGGCACAATAAGCTGTAGAGGTAGCAGCTCTTGAAGCTGCCAAAGCTGCTATATAAGATAAAAGAGTTTGTGATGAGACTGGAAAGATAGAAGGAAAAACTAGAGAAAGTACAGGCTAAACGTGAAGAGCAGCAGGCTAGAGAAGCTGCAGAGCTTTAGATAAATATGAAAGAGACAATGCAAGCTGTAGACTTGGAGAAGGAAAATCTACGGACTCTACAGGGTCAAGGTATATGATTTTAAATTTAAGTCCCTGTTTGCAGTTTAGATTAGTTCAACATCTTTTGATCAGAGTTTTAGAATTTGTAGGAGGTCTCTTTTCATCATTTGGTATCAGAGCTCAAGGTTCGAGTTCTTGGAGAAGTAGCTACATCAAAGAATTAGGTATGGATGTTTTGTGAAAATATTGTTCTGAAGAAATTATATGTTGGTAAATTGTGTTGGGAAATTGTGTGGAAAGTGGCATGCAGCCAAATCCATCCAAGTAAAGGTGAATTGAAGCTTGAAAGGAAATCAAGGTTCTTGAAGACCTTAAAAGAGAAGATTAGTAACAAGAAGAAGATCCTCCTAGACAAGATGGAGGTATAAACAACCCTGAAAGGTAGATGGTTTGATTTGTTGTACTTATGTTTTGCATTTATAAAGTTGGAAAAGGTAGAAATTTTTGAATTTTGATGAAGAATAGAATAGCAGTAAGGCTTGAAAGGTTTGAGAGAGAAGTGAAAAAAAAAAAAAAAAACCTTGAAGTGGAAAGAAAGGAGTGAGTAACAAGAGAGATTCCAAAAGCCATAGAGGCTTGAAGAACAAAGGAAGAGAGCTAGTAAGCTCTTGGAAAATGTAAAAGTTTGTATTCTTTTGATCAGTGTTGGACAGAGATAATGTATTTTGTAAGGTTGTAGGTTCAAGGTAGTCAAGCCATTGAGGCTTAAGAGGAGAAGAAGCCAAGGAAGGCTTAGTGGAAGAGCTAAGAGAAGCTCTAGAAGAAGAGCAAAGGGAATTGCTCAAGAAGAAGGAAGAAGATCCAAAAAGAAGTTTTGATAGTTTGCCAAAAGACTAAGGTGAAACAGACTTAGGTGAGGTAAAGGATGGAGATTGAAGAGTTGAGAAGAGTAATAGAGGGACTGCCAAGAAGAAACATGAATCAGATAAAGATAGAGAAACAAGAAAGAAAAGAAAGAAAGAGACAAAGAGAGGAAGAGTACCAAAGAGAAGTGAATGAGATAAAGGCAAAGATAGCCATGATAAAATTCATTTTATAAAATATGGAAAACCCATGGCAAGGATGGGTAATGAAGAAGAAAAGAGTAAGATGGCCAATTAGATCATTGATGGAGAGAAGAAAAAGAAAAAGGCTAAGAGTTTCCTCAAGGAGAGAGAAGAAGAAGTATAAAAACAAAGATAAGCTTAAGAATGAAGAGCTTGAAGAGAAATTTCAGTTTGAAGAAGAAGTTCAGTATGAGACGGATCTCATCATTGAAGAGATGGACAAACAGCAAGTAATAAAGTGGCCAAATGTTTTTGTATCTGACATTTCATTTGATGTTTTGTTTATAGGAAGGCAAGTTGAAGAAGAAGGAGAAATATATGATCCAATGAAGATGCTCATGGATCAAGGAGGTGAAGCATCTCATGAAGGAGTGCTTAAGCAAGAAGAAGAGGCTTGTTGTAATGCCTCAAGTGATGAAGATATGAAGAAGGATCAGCATAAAGAATTGATCAAGCAGGAGGAAGAAGTCCTTACTCAAGAGGACAAAAGAAAGGAAAAACTACATGTTGATGAAGAACAAAGGTATAGTGATCAAATTTCAGCATTGGAAAAGATTGAAGATGATAATTTTCAGTTGCATGATGTTGATATAGTCGATTTTGATTCAAATGTATTAATCACTAAGGAGGAAGATCTGCAATGTGAAGGAGAAATGTGGCAGTTTGATCAAGCATTTACAGGTGAAGGAGAGTTGTTTGATAAGAAACAAGAAGGGGTAGAATAGCTGCAAGAAGAAAATAGAGTGAAGGTTAAGTGTTTAGATTTGACAATTGAAGACGATATCTTGAAGGAGATAGAAAACCTTGATGGAGAGTTTCTAGTTGAGGAACCAAACAAGCTTTTTGTGTGTCAAAGTAAAGAGCAGTTGTTGGAAGAGTTGGCAGCCTTAGAATATACCATTAAGCATGAAGAGAAGAACAAAATTTGTCCTATGACAAGATTTGAGGAGTTATAACATTGCTGTGAAGAAGAAATGAAGACAAAGGACCAAGAAATCATACTTGAGCAGCAAGTGTGGGTTCAGAAATTTGGAGAGACCCAAGGGTCTCAAATGTTTATTTCTAATTTTGCTTTGGATGGTGATTGTACAGGTTTGCTTGATAAGGAGGTGAAGTACTTGGAGAAGAGAGCTCTTCTAAGAGTTCAAGAAGAGAGAATGGGAGTTGATATCCTCATTCAAGAGGATGAATATGTGAAGAAGAAGGCTACAAAGAAGATGAAGAGGCAGCAAGATGTACTTTGGAAGATAAAGACAGCAAGCAAAAACAAACACAAGTGTGGAAGTCAAGAACATGCACATTTGTATGAAAAATTGAATGAAGAAGACATTTATTTTGTAAAAGTCTTTGGGCAAACAAATGAAACTCATGAGCAGGAGCTCATGAAACTTTTTAAGCCCAGGAATCTGATGCAGGAGCATCGAATGCTTAGATATGCTAGGGATATTTTCTTTAAAACAAAAAAAAAAATTCAAATTGTGGACACTTGTTAAAAGGAGAGGATAGGCTTATTTGGGTATTTAGTTATTGATAATCATGTTATCATGTAAAATCAAAGGAGTTAGCCATAAGTGGCGTAGGATTGTTAGTAGTTAAATAAGTCTATGTTTAAAACATTTGTTGAGTTTTTCTAGGTGTTAGTTGAATATTATTTCAAGTAAATTAGGACTATTTCAAGATTGTGGGGCATAGTATAGGCAGTAGAGTAGGAGTTTGTATAGGAAGGAGTGAAGGAGCAAGTCCGAAAAAGGACTGCATTTTATTTGATTGTAACATATTTGACAAAATAGTAAGATAGTGCGCTTGATGGAGAGATGTATGCATTTTGATAGTGTTTGTAAACAATTGTTCTGAATAAAAAATAAAAAAAAATAAAAAATAAAGGATTACTTCTGTTGTTGATACCACTGTTGGATTTCCCTGGCAAAGCTTTGGCAGGATCGACGTCCTTATTAAGAATGTTGGTTTAAGAGGTAATGTTAATATTGTTTTAGATTTGGAGGAGGATATATTGTCACGGAAGGGTAGATGTAGACTTAGAGAATATTGTTTTAAGGTTTGATTCCCACAGACGGCGCCATTTGAGAAATATGATGTGAAAGACTGTAGAATTTCCTGTATAGAGAAGGGCTCAGCGATACGTTTATTCCTTGCCCGCCTTCCTCACATTCTCTTGTGTGATTTGATCTCTGCGAGGAAAGCATAGCCCTACGTTGGTCTGTATGTTTGCAGAATTTGATCTGGATTTCGAGAAATTGCTTGAAGGAGAACGAAATAGTTACAATACGTAAGGGAGAGGGACCTGCCGTGGGAATCGATCTGGGGATGACATTGTCATGCGTCGGCGAGTAGCAACATGACAGGGAGGAATGTAGTTATATGTCTGTTTAATTGAAAATGATACGCAGTCCTGAATACATGTATAGTGAAGTCTGAGGTGGAGGCAGCCTGATGAGATCTGGGCAACCGTAGGCCAAAGGAGGTCATTGATGCAAAGAAAGGGTCAGAAATACAACGCTGAGTGCACTTGATGGAGATATGCTGAGGTGGATAAGCTGCAAACTTGTGGCCGTGGGCTATTGAGCAGATGTTTGCGTTGAATTGTCTCAATGAAAATGTTGAAAAGGATGGTGCTACTTCGATTGTGGAGACACTAGTATCTCTGTTACAGGAGTTCAAGCCTCTAGAAAACAAAGAATCAGACTTTTGCACATAAGCAAGTGAACAGACGCAAACAGAAACTCATAGATTGTCTCATGTTATTCCTGCGAGTTTGGACGAATGCCATCGTATGATCAGCGGCGTAGATTTTGATGAAGACATGTCTGTCAACTTATAGGAATTTATGATTATGATGACTGCTTCGGTATAGTCATTTTCAATAGAAAGATGCAGAGTTAGTTGGAATCAATGCAAATAGTATACAGCAGGGAGAGAACGACTCTTCTGTATCACTTGAGGATACCACGATAGCTGTGGCTAATTTACCAAGGGATAGCGAACATGGTCGATATCAGATAATACAAATATAGATGGATTTACTGCAGATGCTTCAGAGTGGCATGTTGTTGATATGCGAAGAAATGCCTACAATTAAATTAGACATGTGTCCATAATAGTTTATCAGAAAGTAATAACAGGCCAGAGATAGAGACATATTCAGTTTCAGGATCTGATTCAGAGGATGATGAAGTTGTAAGGCAAAAACAATCACAGATAAAAAGAAGGGTGGCACAATAAGCTGTAGAGGTAGCAGTTCTTGAAGCTGCCAAAGTTGCTATATAAGATAAAAGAGTTTGTGATGAGACTGGAAAGATAGAAGGAAAAACTAGAGAAAGTACGGGCTAAACGTGAAGAGCAGCAGGCTAGAGAAGCTGCAGAGCTTCAGATAAATATGAAAGAGACAGTGCAAGCTGTAGACTTGGAGAAGGAAAATCTACGGACTCTACAGGGTCAAGGTATATGATTTTAAATTTAAGTCCCTGTTTGCAGTTTAGATTAGTTCAACATCTTCTGATCAGAGTTTTAGAATTTGTAGAAGGTCTCTTTTCATCACTTTGTATTCATTTGTGTGTATGTATTTAGAGTGGGTTTAATGTCTTATTAACTTGAATTAATATTGGTATAAATAAATAATTGTTTTGATATTAATAATATAAAGTTATATATTATGTTTGAATATGTGAGAGGATGATTAATATCATATTGGAAACATATATTATCAAAACCTTGTAGTTTAAATTACATTATTTTGCGCATATAAAAAGCATCTTGTTGTGCATGGAATTTTACCTTCCTTCTTTGTTTTAAGATTTTTTTGTGATACATATATATAGGTTCATTTATTGAGATTATTATCATTACATATTTCTCATTAACAATTTGACCTTAGTTTTAATAGTTTAATGTTATATTATGATATCAATTCCCTGAAAGAAACTTTGATTCACTTATATGAAATGCATTTAATATATATATATATATATATATATATATATATATATATATATATATATATATATATATATATATATATATATATATATATATATATATTTTCGTTACATGTATCAACATTATAAAATAATATATGGGAAATCCATTTCTAAGAGGAAATTGAATTATATTATGCAACTTTATTTATTTTATTTTTTTTGCTTAAGGCTAATAGTAGTTTTAAATCCTTTGTTGGACAATAAGTTGTAATCTTGGAAAGTAGTTTCAATTCATTCATGTCTATGAAAATCTTATTTCATTGAGTTAGTACTTATTTTTCTAATTGGAATGTGTACTTTTTCATTTTTGTTTCCATATATAAATTTAATTTTTATTTATAAGTATTGTTTGATTTTTATATTTCCATATTGGTATGAATTGAATATTTACATTAATAGACTTTTTTAAAAAGATGTGAATTTTATTAAAAGAGGAACATTTCCTGTCCACATTTTAATGACAACCATTCCTTAATATGTTGAACACGTAAATCATCAGGTCTTTATACTATTATCATCTGCCCATTTTTGGGGCTAACACAAAAAATAAAAACACTACTTCAATATACATACATCATGGATATTTCAATTTGGAAGATATACATCAATAATGCATTACTAGATAAGCAATTTTTTTCCTTTTTCTTTTTTCTTTTTTATGTTAATTACTTATTAACTTATACTTATGGAAGCTAAAGTCATTATAATGATTTATTTACTTTGGTTTATACATATTAAAAAACATATTCCTATTTTGATGAAATGAATTTATGCCTATAGTTTTCATATGCATTATCTAAATGAATCTACTCTCTTGAAGTACATAGTTTTTTCATTAGTTTTTTCAATTAAAATGTACTAATTTTCATAAACATACTGAAATAAAAATAATATTTTCATTGGCATTGAGATAATTTTTTATAATATTAAACATTAGATATTGGTTTCAGTGCCTACATCAACAAAACCTTACAAATTAAGAAAATAAATTAAACTTGACCCACATATCTATGAAAATAATTTAAACTCCACCCATGTCTTTATGAACTAGGTTTTTTTTTTTTCTCTACAAATGTATTATTTTAATTTTTTAGGCATAAATTTAAACCATCTAAACCTCATGGCATTAATACGCTTTTGAATTACCCTTCTATTCATATAATGAAAACAAACTAGAATAAATATAGATCTCTATATTGTAATAAAAGAGCAAAATAGGGATGTAAAATAAAATTGTCCTCCTTCCATGTCTAGACCACTTGAATAAAAATGATTGATTTTTTTTAATAGTGAGACAATCGAGTCTTCTTGCTTACACCACATTTTGTATGTTGGTGCTAGCATGTGGAATGGGCAGCCGGCTACAATGAATATGCCTTGTCGTTGTTTTGGTTTTATAGATGTTGTCTCTGATGGAGTGGAAAATATATAATCCTATGATGTTGATTACCATCAAAATATGATTATGAATGGAAACCTTAATGTTATGTCTTATTAATACAAATGGCCATTGAATCAATAATTTATCTGATCAATATCAATAATCTGAGTTTTAATATCAGATATCAAATCCTAAAGAATAATTTTGTACTATAATGCCAATGTTTGTCACCTAATCCTTGTTGTCCACAAAAGTAAACTGAAAATAGTTATTTGTCCCTGTCAATGCATAAATTCTTTTTTTATTTTCAAATACAAAACTAATACTGATGTGGTTGTAAGTTTATTTTACATGTCGTTTCTGCTCTTTTCTCATTCAATATAAAGAGGTGGGCTCCTCTCTTTATGATTCTGTTTTTATTTTTTCCTCTCATGTAGAGAATTAATAGAATCCTTATACTGATAGATTACATGTTATTCTCAACAAAGGTATTTAAACCAAAAACAAAGCAGCTTCACAAAATATTTTTTATGTGCATATTAAAAATAGAAAACTACATATTCATAAGCTTTGAGATATTATTTTATCTTAACTCGTATCTTTATACTCTTGTAAATTTAATATTCCTTACATACATGTATAGTTTCCCTGACAATTCATATACCTTGTTTATGTTTTTTTTATTTTGAATACACCTCAACATTTGTAACTATATCTATTTAAGATTGAAGAAAATATTAGATTTTATGATTTCAAAATTGTTTAAGTTGCACTGAACATTTATTCAAATATTTTTCAAGGAAAAAATTTACAGAGACTTGGAACATTATGTCATGCTTTTTATGAGGAAATAAAATGCAAAAAATTAAACATGGCAATCAAGTTTAGTATCATACTACAGTAGAATCTAATCTTATATGTTTTTTTGTTATTTTTTCTTCTTTTTCTCAGATTATTGCTTTCAAAGGAACAAGGATTTATTTCTCCTATATTTCCTTTCCTTCATGTTATAAACATATTCAAAACGTGTTAATTAATTTTGTATGAAATTTGAATTTTCTACATTTTTTATTTTTTATTCTTTATATTATAACTTTTTAAACTCCTTGTATATCTAATTATAATCATACAAAACAAAGATTCAAAATCTCTCTAAATGTGTCCTCTGAATCGCCCTTCAGTGCGTTCCTTTTCTCCTCTTATGTTGCAACCGTCATGGTGAATTTTTAGAGGAATTATACTCTCATTATAGACATCACTAAATCATTTTAAGTATTTTAGGTTTTTGGAAAAACAGGTGTAATATTCACCTCGGAATATCGTGGGGACCACAAAACAGGATGGAGTGGCCTATTTTAGGTTTTTGGAAAACCGAATAATTTTTATGCATGTTTTGTACTATACGATGCCGCCATGGGAAACTCACAGGTCTGCAAATCAGTGTTTGAATAAGTTAGGCAAGCTAGATGAGTGGCCATATGATGGCCGTTAGAGTACATGTCGGCTTCTGACAGGATGTGAAACTCCACACAGGTCGTGGAAGACTGTTTAAACCTCCAAGAGGTCGTATAACATCGCCACTAATGTTCAGGCCTACAAGGAGGAACGCCAAGCATCTAGGAGGGTCTGGAGAGGTCGTGGGAGCTCCTTCTACTGGCCGTAGGAGATCAAAACGACATCAACAGACCATGGAAGGCACATAAATGATTGTGCACGCCATGGCGATCCTCAAAATACAGCTATATTAGATGTCCTCAATGACTTTACCAGCGAATGCTCAACGCTGCATCTAATATCCCATAGATGGTAGACAGTAGTAGGCCATATGAGCAATGAACGCCATGTATATGCTGAAGCAATGGTTTTAGAGGCTGAACGTAGGATGGAAGACCGTTGGAGGGCCGCAGAGATCCGTCGTGCAGCTGAAGTGGCATCGTAAAATCTAACAATGTTGTCCAGGCCTACACTATCTCATCCAAAAAATAGAATACGCACAAATGCCACAACCAAGGCCTAAAAAATTTCTCGCAATGGAATGGACAAACCAGCTATTTTTAAACAATAATGTCAATATCGAATATAAACTTGCAGAGTAAAAAAATAGGCAACCTCAATACCAACATGACCCTGATAACATATCACATAATGCCACGGATCTACTGAATTGACGAGTGTACTACTGAGAAATATGAGACGTGAATTGTACGAAGGCACGAATAATCACACACATACAAAACTACAAATTATGAAGAACAATGAGATAAAATTCAAAACACACAAAATGGATCCAACTGAATACAATCCAATAGAATAATGCAAGTGATTACATATTAGAGATAAATGTGTAACCTCCTCCAAGAATAAAGGTAACCTCCACCTAAAAACAACCAGTCAACAAACAACTTGTCAAGGGTAACTACTTCTAACTAAAATAGTCTGGTCAAGTGTACACCTAAGCAAGCATATCCCTTAAGTGTAGGGAAACTCCAAATAGAGTGGAATATCTCAAATAAGATTGAGGAAAATAAATCCAACACTGATAATTATATCTTTTTAATACAAATGAAGGTTCAATAATTTATGTTTTAATATTAAAGATCAAATCCTAAAAAATAATTTTGTACTATAATGACAACGTTTATCAGCTAAACCTTGCAGTCCACAAAAGCAAACTGAAATTAGTTATTTGTCCCTGTAAATGCATAGCTTCTTTTCTTATTTTCGCATATAAAATTAATGTTGGTGCGGTTGTAATCTTATTTTCCACATCATTTCTAATCTTTTCTCATGCAATATAAAAATCTACATTCCTCTCTTTATGGATCAATTTTTCTTCTTTCCTCTCGTGTCAACAATTGATAGAATCCTTATACTTGTACATTACATGTTTTTGTTAACAAAGGCAATCAAACCAACAACGAAGCAACTGAACAAAATATTTTTCGTATGTGTATATTAAAAATAAAATTCGACATGTTCATAAGCTCAGATATACTATTTTATCTCGACTCATATCTTTATAATCTTGTACAGTTAATATTCCTTGCATATGTACATAGTTTCCTAGAAAATTCATATACCTCGTTTAAGTTTTTTAATTTTGAATAGACATCCACATCTCTAACTATATCTATTTTAGAATGGAAATTATTATATTCTGTGATTTCAAATTTTTTTTAGCCGCACTGAACATTTATTCAAATATTTTTCATTGCAAAAATATACGGAACCTTGCAACATTGTGTCGTTTTTTTTTTCCGCGGGGCGGTGTGGGGATGCGATCTAATCTTCTGTTTTTTTTTCAAAATTATTGCTTTCAAAGGACAAAGGATTTATTCCTCCTATATTTCCATTCCTTCACATACGCCCACGGATTCAAAGCGTGTTAACTAATTTTCCATGCAATTTTAATTTTCTATTATTTATATTATAACATTTTTTTAACTGCTTTTATACTTTATAATCATACAAAATAAAGCTACATAATCTCTCTAAATGTGTCATCGGAATCGCCCTTCCAATCCTCTTCTACTCTTATGTTGGAGCCCTTACGTCGCATTTTTATGGCAATTGCTAGTTTCATTCTCCCATTATAGACATCACTATATCGTTTGAGTATTTTTTTTTTAAAAAGGTTTTATCAATTAAATGTGAACTACACTTGTCGTTGAGTCGCTAAAATGCCATTTAAAGTCAAACTAACAATTCAAATTAAGTAAATCAAATACATAGTAAACACAAAACCTGCTTTTATTTTGAGATGGACCTGGTAATCACGAAAGGAATCAATCTGACATTTCTTAATCTTTCATGATACGATAGATGTTGTCTAGTGCGGCTATACCTTATGCTTTAATGAAATGTCTGTGATTGATTAAATACTAAAAATAAATGTTATTACTATAGTGGGCTCTAGTTTTAAGTCATCGTAGATACACTACATTTATCATCGGTAACAAAATACTCCAAGCAAGATTTTTCTTCCAGCTCTTTACTCCAGAACTTCTGATAGTACTCTTCGTAGCTAAATTTTCTGTATCGAGCAGGGTTGTCACTGCTGATTAAAGAAGTCGCAGGCTCAATTAGTGCATCTGGTGAAGGGCAGTAAAATGTTGGAACTGAGATCCTTGCTTCGTTCGAATTCACCGGTGCACGGTGAATTACACTTTTGTATATCCCATTGCTCAAAACCTGCAACACACCCAATTTTGTTCAGATCAATAATAATTACTTTTGTAGCCAAAGTGTAGTAGAAAACATAGGAAAATGATTAATTATTACGATAATATGGTCTACCTGTAATTGGTCCCCAATATTGACTACGAAGGCGTTTGGTATTGGCTGCACCGTTGACCATTGTCCATTCTTAAAAACTTGCCAGCGTGAGACATGGCCTTGAAGAAGAAGTGTGAGAGCATTAGGATCTGAATGAGCTGCTAACCCAAATGTGAGCTCGGGATTTGGGCAGCGAGGATGATAGTTTATGGCCATGTGTTGAGCATAATTTCCAAGAGCATTGTCAAGGAAGTCTGGTTCCAGTCCCAGGCTTTCCGATATGGTAGCAAGCAAGTGTAGAATAAGCGCTCTTACCTCTGTGCACTATTTGCTAACAACTTGTCTGCATCCATATTTATATTAATGAAGCAGTTAAACATACAACTTCAGTATAATGCATGTAGAGTTAAAAGGGTAAATAAATGTACCGGTAAGCAGGAGGTTGTGAAGGCCAGGCATCTACATATTTTTCTAGAGGATAACAATGGTGCCTCAAGTAGTCTCTCCAGCTATATACTTTTTCTTTTTGAACGTTGAAGCTAGTAGACAGACGAACAACACGAGATGGATCCTCTGAATAAAACTGCTGTCTGTATTGGGCAGGCATGTTAAAGAACTCTTTTGCAACATCCAGCACGTTATTTAAAACTGTCTCTGGCACTTCATGGTTTACAATATGACACAAGAAAAAAACAATTTTTAGTATTGCAAAATTACCTTGTTTCTGTCCCTTATTTGTGTGGGGACATTGTATTTTAAGTCAGCAAAGAATAAGCTTGCAAATGCCAATTCATATATTTAAGAAGAGGTGCTTGCCTCGAATTACTTAATCAAATTTAGATACTTTATTTGAGAGAATTACGAGACACTTTCAAATGACCTGAAAAAATCAGTCTTCTTGACAAGCGCATCGGATTTTCTGAATCACCGATACTCTGGAGGGGCCATTGAGTTCACGGACATCGACCACAGAAACAGAGTCGGACAAAGCCACCTCGTTCAGCCTCGGCCTCTCGCTTGGTGGTCTGATATAATCCGGCGGAATTTGGACATAATCACTTCGATCAGAAATTAGTCTGGCAGCATTTTCATTGCCGGATTTTTTTTCCAAAGGCGACGGCAGCTTTTCTACGGCTCGATCTTCTGCAACTTGTTTTGAAGACGAAGCATCCGTTGTGCACTCAACCATTGTACGCAGTTTTTGGTGTGACTCAAATAAAAGCAATGCAACGAATAAGAATCAAATTGTGAAGAACAATGGATTATACTCTTCCTCTCTCTGTTTATATAATAAGGCAAGCTCGATCAAGCTTGTGCGTAATTGAAGTACAAGCTCGTGCGTAATTAAAGTACAGAACGTGAAAATTGTTGTGGCAAGCTCGATCGTAATTGAAGTACAAAACGTGAGAATTGTAGTGGCAAGCTCGATCAAGCTCGTGCGTAATTGAAGTACATAACGTGAGAATTCTAGTGGCAAGCTGTCGTTTTCTAAAAGACCCACAAATACTATCCACACATCTTAATTTTGTCTGTTGTGCAACGAATCTACGGAAGCACGTTTAGAATGTTCACAATAGACTGGTTCACCACCCTGGCCGTAATTTGCATAGGAGTTGCTGCCAGTCAACCGTAATGTGTGACCGTCGACCGTAATCCCCTGGCAGCAAAACAAAGGGATAGCGTATGAGCATTTGGCTGCAATCTGAATACTGTGCTTGGAGTTGTTTTGAGTGTCGGCAGTCGGGATTGTTGTGCGCCTCTTAAAGTCATGTCGTTGT
>JARHVA010005735.1:470000-485000 GCA_037957365.1 Torreya grandis | reverse complement strand
ATCAATTTATTTGGTGAGGGTTTCAAATGAGCCCATCAAGATATTATCTGAGTTCATGTAGTATAAGTGGGAACATCAAAAAAGTACATCTATTAGAACCATAGATACTAACAACATATTCATGATGAGGTTCACTTTAAGTGAAACCAGATATATTAAGTATTAGATGCATGGGTACTTATCACTTTATTGCTGTGGGGCATATTTAGAAGATTAAATTTAGGTTTATGAGGACCATTATCTATGCGTAATTGAAATGAAATAAAATAAGAAGAGAAGCCAAAAACCCTTCATGACCTATCCAAATTAAAATTTAATTATAAATCTAAAACCATCTCAATGTGAACCTTAAGCTACCTAGTGGCATCTAAAATAAATATTGAAGAAATAAATAATAAATTGAAAATGATGGTGGACCATAGTCATTCAACAAGTAATTGACAAAGTGACCACCATGTGCATTATGTAAAGAGTCCATAACAAGTAAGTGGACAATTACAGGAAACATAGTTTATTAGAAA
Organism: Torreya grandis; assembly: GCA_037957365.1. Classification (NCBI taxonomy): domain Eukaryota; kingdom Viridiplantae; phylum Streptophyta; class Pinopsida; order Cupressales; family Taxaceae; genus Torreya; species Torreya grandis. The sequence goes on along the minus strand of JARHVA010005735.1, from coordinate 484,479 downwards.
AAAAAAAAAAAAAAATGCAAGAAACACAGTAAGTATGCATAATGTATAAAAAATTAGAAAACTTGTAAAAGAATAATGGATATTAAAAAATGTTATGAAAAATTACTCTACAACTTGCATAGAAATAATTGTGGATAGAGGAATATGAAGCTATAAATAATGTTGAAGCCAAGGTATAACATGTCACACTATATTAGAATCAATGTGATTAGTTCACATTGGTTACCAATAAATGATTATAAGGACTCTTTAAAAAAAGGAAAGAAAATTATATATAAAACATCTATTTCTTTTACAAAATCACCCAATCAAAGTTTCCCAGAATCGTCTAAACATAGGTAGAATGGTCTAAAATTTGGTGGAATCATCTAAAATTTTGAAGAATCACATTAATTTAAAAAAAATCGCTTAATTTTTTTAATAATCCTCTAAAACTTGGTAGAATTCCCTAAAATTTTATGGAACTACCGTGTAGTTTGGTGGATTCACATTATTTTCTATTTTCACTTCCTACCTTCATTAGGCCATAAATTTTGAGTTGACTATCCGTTTGATCTCCCATTTGTATAAAAATGAAGGTATTGAAAAGACACATGAAACCATTAAAAATAACCATTGTAAAATTTTCTCTTATTTGGATGATTTGTAAATAGAGTAGTGAAATCATAATTTTAATGATTTTTGTTTACATAAAGTGGAAAAAGTGCCATGGTTGTAGTTGAATCACTGTGATTTTAGCTAAACCAATCTAATTTTGATGGAGTCATTTTTTTTACTGACTATATGAATTTCGATGAAGTAGAAAAATAGACTTGTGTTTTAGTGAAATAACTTAGATTTCAATGGAACAAGTTTTTTCCATATTTGACTATTTCTATATTTATTATGGATGGATAAAATAAATTTGAGTTTAGTGAAACCATCATGATTTCTATGGAATCATTGACATTTTATGATCTAAAACATTTTTGCATGATTTTATGCTTGTCAAAGACAAATAAAAATAAACTACTAATATATTATTTGCACATTTTCACCTTTCAAAGTCTTAAATCAATGAAACAAACTCTTAACTTTATTTTTGGCCTTAAAATTTGAACACATTTTTTTAGGGTATAAAATCTTATTTTACCTTTTTATTTTAATTGATTTATTATATGTTTTATACAATTCAAAACTACATATGTTCTTCACTTGCACTGTAATGTGATTCCTTGGAATTAGAAATGGCTTATATTGATTTTATTTATCCCATATGGATGCTACATATGCTCTACCCTTATAACTTTAGGTGATCTTAGGAATCAGAAATAGTTCAAGTCTCTTTTTTTTTCATTATGTGAATTACACCCAGATCTATAAGTTCTAGTCTTAAAGGTTTAAAGATTGATATTTCATCCCCCAACATTATAACCAACCCCATGTTCTATCAAATAAATTTAATTCCATATAATAAAAACTTAAAAACATCATATAAATTCAATTATTCACATCCCAACATTAAATATTCAAACATCAACTATTCCAAATCAATATTCTAGGATCAAACATCAAGGGTTAAACATTAATTATCAAAGTCAAACATCAATATTCAAATATAAAATCAAACATCAATTCAAACTAGGTCAATGCTACATAAGAAGTGAAACATCTGTGTTTGATCAAGTCAAATCAAATTTAAAGTCAAAATGTAACAAAATCAAAGTCAACTAAACTCAAACATCCAAATTACAATGTTAAAAGTAAAAAAACAAAACAAAATTTTAACATAAAACATATCATTCAATCAATCAAATTTAAAACATCAAACATCAAAGTCTACAAACCAATGTCAACTATCCAAGTCAATGATTCTAATTAATATCACATCCAAAGTCCAAAAAATCCCAGCCTAAAATCAACTCATACAAATAATTTTAATCTTAAATTTGAGCTTAATTAATTAAGCATCCAAATTTAAATCCTCATCCTCATCTTTCCACTTAATCTCCTAGAACTTATTGATTGGGACTAAAAAAACCACAAAATCCATCATTTCTCACATTCACATCAAATAAAATATTAAAAACACACAACCAAACATTAAACATCAAAACATAAAATCCAACATCAAGATTCAAATCAATACTAATCAAACCTAAATTTAAATTAATCTTAATTGACAAATTGAATTTAATCCAAATCCAAATTATATCAAGCTAAATCTAATCTCAACTTTATGTAAATCATATCGAATCAAAATATAATCCAAATAAAATATGGACCTAATGGAATACCACATAATATATCCAAATCCCCCACCTACTAGAGACCATTCAATTCAAAATATCCTCCATTATCCCAATCCAGTTCTGTCATCACCATCCTAACATCAAAATTCGATCGACTAACTCCAATGGCTTACGCAAAAAGTATCGCACCTATCATCCCTTATCAGTCCTTAACCCATCAATATAAGACACAACACTTACCAATATACCTATATTACATCCATAACCTATTTAACCCTAGATCCATAATAAATCCAATAATCCAATCATATTCTACCATTACCCCTCTACATATCTTTATTTATGTGCAAATGAGGTACATATAATTTCAATAATAATCAATTAAAGATATTAGAGTATCCCTTTCCAAATAACAATCAAACTCCTTCACTTCCTAGTAAATATCAATACGATTGCTCCATCTTAGAATAGTCCATATTTGATGAACCTATTTTGAATCACCCATATTTGTCTAATACCAAAACATCATTAGATCACACATATTTGATAAAGGACTCATATTTTATGAGTTAATACTCAATTAACCAAGCTTCACCAGTCACCCATCCTTGATCAACCCATATTTAACCATCCACCTATCTTCAATGAACCACTAATATTTGATGAACGTTATTTGATGAAACCATCAGTGGCATATTACCCCATATCCCATGGCATATCAAACCTTCCATCACCCAAACCTACATACCTCAATTGACAACATTACTTTTAGACAAAAAAACATCATAATTTCTTCAATTTGGAAATGTCCATCCCAAATATCATATCAACATCAACATAAAAAACAAATTGAACATTGGCATGATCATCCTATCAGTTCATCATGTCTCCAATTTTAAAAAATGACCTCTTCATAGATGAGTAACTCATCATCAATAATCATGCATGGTTATATGGAGGTAACACTGGGTCTTCTTTTCAAAGGAAAAAACCATATAAAAGTAGAATCATTGAAATTATGAACTTGAGTGGGAATGGAATCAAACTCCATGAACAAGGCATCACTGAACCCATCATTGTATGTGCAAAAAAGGGATATCACAAAATTAGATATAAAACATCAATGAATCCATGTAAATATGTTTAAGATACTTTCATGATTTTTGAGCAAGCCTAATCCTACATTGAAATAGGATCCATTCATATTCCCTATGAAACAATGTTTCCACCCATCATCTTATCAATGATATCCATTCCTTTTTCCATCTTTTAATTAAATCTCACACACCCATTTTTTGGGATTGAAAAAATCACTTATCATTAGCCTGCTTCCATAATAATTGAAGAATTTTATAATTCATGATTGGCATCTATATAGAAGAGCATAAAGCAAATTAACACATTCCAATGAGTTAGAAACATTCCTCATTAAAGATAAATCTAGGAATCCAAAAATCAAAATTCTAAATAATGGTCACATAGTGAAAACCTCGTTTAGGAACTATGGGATAATTTAAATCAAAATCAATGTTAAAAATTAAGGTCCTTTACTGAAAACCTATTTAAGTAACTATTAGATTGAAATCAATATTAAATCCCTAGAAATCATGAAAGTAAATCCCTTGTTGAAAAACATTATAAGGAACCAAGGGATGAGAAAATCACTCTCCCTCTTGTGATAGAATATTTGCTTGATAATTACAAATCACATGTTTCCAACGTAGTTGATACTACATAAAATATCATTAACGTCCAACTGATGCATACTCTTAATTTTATATAGCATGAGATTTTTGGTCCTGATTGCCCTTCACAACATAATTATTCCATCCCTTTAAATCCTTAACATAATCAACAAACATACTACACCTAGTACACCTTCTACTTCACCATATTTTATAGCACCTTGTATCATAGGGGCTATGATGTAATCTAAATCAATTTGGAAGAATCCAATTTATAAATTAATTATTTTCATGATAACATCATTAGAGTTGACACCTAAAGGATCTTATCCTATGGTAATAAATTTAAATTTTATAAAGTAATCAAAATAATAAATAAAAAGAGAAAGACAGATAATTTGTCCAATGGTGAAAACCATGCTTATGTTTCCTTTGATAAGTAGCATGGTGAAAGCCAATTTTTGGTGTCATGCATAAATAATTTATTGTCTATAAGTACTTGACACTTGGGGGTAGCTCCATTCCCATTTAAATACTTATTCCTATGCATTCTATCCAAATCATATTTACCATACATATCCATCCTAAACATATTGTATCATCTTCATATTCATCTTACTATGTAGTTTATTCTTCCCATTTTAGTCTTGGTAGGTAAATGGAAAAAGTCTGGAGACCGAGTATAAAACCATCTTTGCACAATCTATTAAATGACATTTTGACAATTGGAAACTTAGTTCCCATGTCACATAGTCCTTTTAGATCCCTAATCCATCCCTCATTATCTTTGATCATCACCAATACTCATCCAATGTCATCTCACATCATCATATATCTATTCCATCATTATCATCACCCATCCGAATGCTATAACATGTTTTTCCATTGCTAGTATCCCTTGTACATACATTAAAAAAATCCACCTGTATATACTTATACCAAAAGTATTTAAAAAAAACAAAAACATCTCAAAAAAAAAACATTAAAAAATTCTTAAAGTATAAGAACATCATAGATTTTTAAAAACATCAAATAATCCAAAATATCCAAAAACATCATAAAATTCAAAAAGTTTAAAAAAATTAGAAAATTATAAAGTTCATAAATAAATATAAATTCACAAAATCAAAAAACACTTATATTCTATTAAATTTGATCAAAATCCTTCAACACTTTCCAATCAAATCATTCTATCCATTTCAATCCACTTGCATGTATCCTTTCTTGGGGCACCATCCAAATATTAGTAACATTCGTTCTCCTTGCATGGATTTTGACTATATTAATGACAAGGTGCTTTATATTGATTTTGTTTTTAAGTTTTTGTGTGTTAGTTTGCATGTTTATCTTTTTAAATTTTATATTATGCCTTGACTCAATCAAGATGTGTGTGACAATTGAAATATCATGGCTTTTCCAAATCATTTTGCCTTTTGTCATATACTTGTATTCAAATCCATTCATTAACCCATGGTAATAGTGACATCATAAATTTCCATATCATGGTGTTTTTTTTTTCATTTATCTATTTGATAAGGTGTTAGTGCTTAAACACATTGTATCTAGGTCATCATGGTGTTTTATACCATGATGCATAATGTCATGTTTAATATTATAAATTGAGTTTCAAAGTATATTGGGATATGCACTAAAATGAAAATATATCTCCTTGAAAGATATGTCTCTTAATCATCTATTTTTAAATCAAAACATATTATCCATCTTTGACATCGTAAAAGTCAAATCATCTAGTCATATTCCTCATTTCTCTTCACATTCCTCCTTGTTTCGGAGAAATACATTAACTTGAGGTCTATTTAGATAATATAGATAACACTTAGTTACATGGAGTTTTTGAGGTCAACTCCACCATTGTTGTTCTTGTTTCCATTTCCATTCTCATTCTTACTATTCTTCCATCATTTCAATTAACTAATTATCCATATCTAATCATGTCAATATTAAATCATTATTACATATCTTGAGGCACATCATCATGTGATAGGATTTTTATATATTTTTCATTCTTTTATAGTCATTATACTATCATCAAATAATTCTACATCAACCTGTCAAGCCATCCATGTTGTCCATCAATCATCTATTCCTTAATCAATGAAATAGGTAAATGCCTTGATCTATTGTTGTAAATTCATCAATCAATAAATTCATTAATCATGCATATATCTAATCTAAGCTCGTATATTCAACCCTTCTTAGGGAAAATAAATATTTCAACTCATCATTGAGATATATCATTCCCATAGCTAAGCCCATAGAGTTTTAGGATATTTCATTACTAATTCTATCCTACTTAGGGAAAACCAAAGCTTGTATCTTATTCTATGGATCTGTCACTCCCAAATATACCTTTCTTATGAAAAATCAATATATCATCATCATAAATGAAATCAACACATGTAAACATTAGATCACGTGAGTTAATATAATATATGATTTAATATCATCTATCTAAGGAATCCTTTCATCCTCAATCTTTCTTCCCTTTTTTGGAAAGTTCATTCCCATTTGGCATCCCTATAAGCCATATCGAGGGAGCATCATCCATAAAATTCTTTCATACATCTTAATTTATCTTCCATCCACAAATTTTTTGATTTGTATTTATTAAAAAATTTATTACATGACTCATCATGTATCACAACTCCATTTTCAAGAGGATTAGAATGTAAACACTTAAAATATGACACTTCATGTCTATTTTAACTATAATTTATAACTAGTGTCATAACATAGAATTATATCTAAGATAGTTACATAAATGTAGCTTTATCCTTAATTTATGAAACAGGAGGGACAGGGGAAGAAGTCAGTGATGAAGAGGTTTGGAATAGGTGTGTGCTAGAGGGGATTCCCAGTTAAACCAATCTATGTGACATGTTGAGAAATATTTCACTTATATAGAGGTTAATAAGAATGGTCCTTCATGGGTTGATTTGGTAAAAGGAATGTAATTTCCAAAGAACGACTTCCATGAGATTATTCCTTTGTCTTTGGGGAATGAGGTGTCTTCGGAAATCCCTGATGAAGATATTGATTAGGCAAAAAATGAGCTCCAAAATTCTCTTATTGGGAAGTTCAATAATATTAGGCCCAATATGGATGCAGTAATGGATTGGGTAAAAAGAATGTGGAAATTAAGAATACAAGTGGAGATATTAGCTATGGAAAATGGATTCATGTTATTTTGATTTTCAAACAATGAATATCACAGTTGCATTATCAAAGGATGGATTTTGTATCTCAATAAGTCATTTCTAATAGTAAAAAAATGGAAACCTGGGTTTGATCCGTTTAAGGAACACTATAGGGTTCCCCACTCTGGTTTATATTCCTTGATCTTCTAATAGATTTTTTGAAATAAAAAATAGTGTTTGGGATAATAAGAGCTATTGCATCCCATATTTTAATTTACTCTATCACTAGGACTTAGAGTAGGCTAGTTTTTGCTATGTTAGAAAATAAACATCCTACAATGCAATTAATAAAATTACAAAACTAAAAAAAGACACAATAAAACACAAAATAGGAGAGCAAACCATAACACTAGATATATGTGAAAAACCCTTGCCAAACCTGAAAGGGAAAAACCATGTGGCAAAGGAAGCACCAAACTTTAATATATCAATAAATTTTTCTCTACAACAACATCCTCTCAATAACTTCTATCTAGTGCTAAAACCAAGCACTCAAGTGAACCAAGCATACCAACATTGCTTCCAGGTTCCAACCTCCTAATTGTAATAAGAAACTCCAAACAATGTTAAAACTATAGTGAAAACCTCCTCTATGGATCCTCTAATGCACCTTGGTGAGCAAAGAAAAACACTACCTTCAATGTTCCATCTTCTAACCTACATTTGATGCTTACAACCCAAGCATTTAGGTGAGTAAGACATAAAATCCTTTCCAACACTGACTTATAACTATGAATCCAAAAATGGGGAACCTCCAATAGATCCTCCATGATCCACTAAAAGGATAATCCATTAAAAAGGAGAAAATAATGCTTTAATAGCATTTTACAATAGAGAAAGAGAAAGGCAGATAATTTCAACTCATATGAGTGGGGATCACTATTTATCAATAGGGAAACTTGTCCCCCACATGTGCAAGGTATTCAATATTGGAATGGCATCTCATGATGCCCATTTTGACCACCTCTATGCTAACATCATTTTCACTCTATGTGCATTCCATGTTAACACACTTTGCTGCAAAATATTTGAATCACTTTTTGACTATTTTCACGTGCATCCAAAAGTCACATGCCACAAATACCCTTGTGAAAGATCCAAGGGTCAAAGATACCCCAGTCCACTCAAATACTTCCAACAAGGAAGCCCCACACTCACATGGCCAAAGGAATGATTAAATCCTCTCCCTTTTGACTCCCACATGCTCCCACATGTGCAAGGGAGAAGATAGTGTCCCATCTACTCCCCACATGTACTTTTCTAGAAGCAAACCCATGTGCTTGAGAAAACGGTTCCCCATTTTCTCTCTCCAATTTTCCACCATGAAAGATGCCTTTTTATGGGTCATGATGTGTCACCTTGAGCCACCTCTTTGGACCCATCATTTACCCACATAGTGGGATACACTATGGGCTCCACTATCACATCACCTTCCAACCACATCACTTGCATGCCATGTCACATCACTATACACCTACAATCCACATCACCTGTATTCCATGTCACCATGAATAATGACCCATGAATATTAATATGTAAATAGTGGCTTCATTGAACAATCTTTCACTTAAAGTCATATGCATAGGACTTTGAACTAGTAGTGTCTTCATTTCAACTTGCTATCATACATATACCCACCAGTTATCATCATGCCCACTACTGCTTACACACAAATCTAGAAGAAGTTTTTGGCACTACTAAAACTTCTATATCTTAATGGATTTGTGAACATTTGCATGTTCACTATAAATTTTCAACAACCAAAGTGACTCACACTTCACCATAGACCTGATCCTCTATCCAAGATCCTACCATGAACTACTCACAACACTCAATGCTTGTAAGTGTCTAGTTTAGTACACCATGTGTCTCGTGAGGATCCTCCTACTCCTAATGTATATGATACAAAAGGCAACCATATTCTCATCCTCTAATCTAGGACACACTTGAATACATCTTCAAAATACTGTAAGAAGTGGAATACTTCACTTCATTGATTTTCCTATCCACTATATATCTCCATCATTGGTTTGTTCCTCTAACCACTTTTATCACATCCTAACAACATGAGCATCTCACCATGATCATGTTGTGGCCTGAAACAAATATGTCATCTATACATAGCAACATCCTCTACTAAATCATGGTTCTCTATGAAGGTACTATTGTACTGCATCAGTACATTTGTTTCATCCTATAGTTTCTTCAAACCACTAACTAACAACTCTTTGAATTATCCATATAGTCCTCTTGACTACTCCTTTCTCATTATAAGCTCGCTATGTATAAATGATGTCAAAAGACATCTTGTTACTCTAAATCCTCAATAGCAACAAGTGCACACCACACTCAGAATATTAGTCTAAAATTGGAGAAAATACTCCAAAGAAGTCAAAACCTAACATTGACATGTAGAAAACTACTACCCACCATGATTAACATGGTACTCATACAATTCTTTGGAATTTGTTTCACTACCTAGTGCATCATAACACCTACCAAGTTTTTGAGCCCCTAGTCAAACTACATCTTTCTCTATCACATGTCAGACTAAACTAATGTGTAGAGTTACTCGATGTATGGGTTTACCTAGCTACTCACACACCAAAGACACTAAGTAATTCACTCAATGCACCTCTAGACTATGAGAGATAAAACACCAGCCTTATTATTCCATGAAACCTTAATTCTTAACTCATTCTCCTCCATCCATCAACTATTTTAGGTACAAAATTAGTTTTTTGGTACCTCCTCCTCTACACGAAATTTCCTACATCATCTCAAATAAAACATTGTGGTATTAGGATCCCACAACTTGTATTTCCTTCTCCAACTAAGAATGAAAAAGTTGCATGCCTTGTCATCACCCTCCATCTACACCGACGGAGAGAAGTTTGCTTCATCATAATCTATGTAGTTGCTTCTTCATTAGGAACACTATGTTGGTGCTGATCTATCTGGAAAATATTTTAATATTCTTTCCTCCATTCTCCATCATCCACCAAGAGAGAATACCTACCATGAAAAATATTTTATTTTGATTGATATCTATGTCTCTTGACCTATAGCTCCCATTTGCACAAAAATTAGCTAACCTAAGTTCTGATACCAATTGTTAGGAAATAAACATCATACAATGTAATTAATAAAAATACAGAATTAAAACAAGACACAATAAAACATAAAATAGGAGAGTAAACCACAACACTAGATATACGTGGAAAACCCTTTCTAAACTTTTAGGTGAGAAACCATGGGGAAAAGGTACCACCAAACTTCAATATATCAGTAAAGCTCTCTTTACAACAACATCTTCTCAGTAACTTCTATTCAGTGCTAAAACCAAGCACTTAGGTGAACCAAGCATACCACTATGCCTTCAAATAACTAACCTCTTAGCTACAATAAGTAATTCTAAATAATGATAAAATCATAACATCAACCTCCTCCATGGATCCATCTCATTCATCTTGGTTAGCAAAGCAAAATCTTTCCTTCCATGCTTCAACCTATCACCTGAATTTGATGCTTAAAACCTAAGCATCTAGGTGAGTAAGGCATGAAAGCCTTTCCAACTCTAACTTCTAAATATAGATTTAAACCTGGAGAGCCTACAAGCACTCCTCCATTATCTACTAAATAGATAAGCCATTAAAAATGATAAAATAATGCTTTAATAGAATTAACAATAAAACAAGAGAGAGAGGGAGATAATTTCAATCCATATGAGTAAGGAACACTATTTATCAATAGGTAAACTTGTCCCCCACATGAGCAAGGTCAATATTAGAATGGAATCTCATGATGCCCCTTTTACCACCTTCATATCAACACCATGTGTACTTCATGTGCACACACTTTACTCCAAATATACAATTCACCTTTTTGAATACTTCTATGTGCATCCAAAAGTGACATGCCCCACATACCTATGTGGAAGATCCAAGAGTCAAAAATACCCTAATCCACTCAAAAACATTCAAAAAGGTAGCCGCAAACTAACATGGAAAAAAGAATAATTAAATCCTCTTCCTTTTGACTCCAACATACTCCCATATTTGAAAGTGACAAGATGGTGTCCCACATACTCCCCACATGTGCTTTTCCTATAGTGAACCCATGTGCTTGAGAAAATGGTGCCCCATTTTTTCTCTCTACATTTCCATCATGCAAGATACTTTTTGTCGGTCATGTCATGTCACCTTGGAACCACCACTTGAACCATCATGGGCCAAAATATTGGGACACACTATGGGACCAACTACCACATCACCTTCCTAACACATCACCCACATGTCATGTCACCATAAATAGTGACATGAGTAATACTTATGAATAGTGGCTTCTAAGACAACATTCTAGAGTATGCACCATTACTGATTTGGATACAGGTCTATGCAGTTCTATTTAGTTGAAATACAATATAGGTTTTCAAATTAAAAATATATTGTTTGAAAGAGATATTGAATTTTTTCATAGTAGCCTTGGTTTTGGCCACAATTGTGATATTAAAAATTAGAATGAGTAGGACAAAAGTGACACTAGATCATTGGATGTTACTAAAGAAGATTTAGAGGATCCAAAAATAGGGTTCACTTCAATCAAAAATAATTTTAGGATACCTAAAGTAAGTTACAATATAGAACATATCTTTTCATCAAAAAAAAAAAGTTCAATCTCCCCCTAGTGTGGAGTAATGAGTGGAAGAGGTTCAATGCAAGGAGAATTTGATGACTAAAGCACACTTGGGGCTCAAATATGAACACAAGGAGGAGGGTAAAATAGTTGAAGGTAATGGTCAGGAAGAAGTTAATGAAAATAAGAATCTAAAGGTATTAATATGACTTGGTTTTATTTTAGTCCCCCTAGTAGGGAATTTTTTAAATGAGGGTATATCCTAGGTAGCAAACGAAAAGCTTCCTTAGAAATAAAGGAAAAACTAGATTATTTTTAGAAACTTAAAGCTCTATTAGATGTTGAGTTGGATTATCAAAAAGCCCTTTCTTCTCTCTCGAAGGAGACCTCTACCAATGGAAAATGGAAAAGGATACACCATCCTAAATTTATTTTTAATCATAGAAAATAATTATAGTAAAGTAAAAATAAGAGGGGGAAAACTCCCTCTTGGAGCTTGGGAACCCTAGACGCTGAATTCAACAAATATCTCTCCACTTAGCTAGATGTTTTGGTTGCATAAGGTCCTGATTTAATCACTATGGTGTTATATTTTCCACTGAAGTGGCTACATTGTGATCCTAAGAAGATCTTATTAGAATCTCAAGGTTTGTGATTCCCCTTACCTCACTATGTTAGTAATGGGAACCATATCAAGTGATGTGTGGCATTGGCAAACTAACTATTGATTTAAAATTTTGAGTATTGTAGTTTAGCTAGTGACCTAGATAATTTGACACTTGTGAGCTTGGTATCTTTCCTAAGATTTTAATTTTCCATGTTACTATTCTATTTAAATGCCTTGGAGGGGATAGTGTTTTTGAATTCAATATTATTATCCTACTTGAAATAGGAGCATTGTACTTTTATCTAATGTTGTACAATAGGTTGGTAGGATTTAATTACTAATACTTATTAGGGATTCTATATGGTGTAATTTTGTTTAGTCTTTTTTGTTCATTATGTTAGATTGGTGTTAGTTTTGATATGTTTAACCTTTTTCTTTTTTATGGTTAGGGTTTATCTTCTTTTGCCTTTTTTTTTACTTTGTTATTCTTATAATGGTGGGCATATTTGGATGGCTCATTTGGGGACATATTCCCCCTTCTACCTAGCATTTTTTTGTTTCATTTATTTTCTTCTCTTCTTTTTTTCTTGTCCCCCAAGGAGACTCGGACCTCCTAATGTGTCTAGGCTAGATTCCAAACCAATTCAAAAGTGGATTTACCTTAATCCAAACTATCATCACCTTATTTGATAATTATGATAATAGACCCTAATCTATCATCACATTGATCCCAAATCAGTATTCCTTATGTATTGACACCCGTACACAATTCACTATTCATCAACCACATACCTCTCTGTCTAATATTGTTAATTAATAATTCTTCCTCAAACATCATCAACATCATAAAATATCAACCATCCCTTTCCATTATATAATTAGTTCAGTTTAAATCAACTACTACTTAGTTAATGATAAATTCTATGGCTTTTAAATAATTAAATTTATCTAAATTCATAAATCTCATAAAACCTCACATCATGACATAATTTTCATTTTCCAAATTAAATTCAATGCAAAAAGGTAAGGGTTCAAGACAGAGATATGACATTTTGTTCACACTATAAGCCTTCATCATTTCATCCTATTACACATTATAACATTATTATTACACCCTCAATACTCCTCATTTCTAAGCACGAGGACTAATTCTCCATCATTGACCTCCAATCAAGATCAATGACTCTCATTAATCAATCAAATCTATAAATTGAGGTCTTCCTCTATATTAAAAAAGCTTATTTTTGAAATAAAATGTTGTTAATTTATAAATATAATATTCAACTCACATTATTATCCATCCAATCTAATCATTCATTTTCAATTGGAGGTATTTTTGAATTCTCTATGCATTTAGAACCACCATTTAAAATACATCATGTCCAAGCTCATCCTAAGTCATGAAGATAATATCAAAGGTATATCAAGTGTTATTTTCCAATTATAATTTCATTCCTTTTATCTTGGTGGATATGAGGATAATTGCTTAGTTTATTTAGATATTTCAAATATGTTTTAATTTACACTACTAAAATACTAATCTTTATTTAATGGTGTTAAAATTGGTACTTATCATTTTATACCTATGTGGTATAAATTCAAGACAAAATTATCATCTAAAACCACCATTTCAACTACATCACGTCCAAGCGCATCCTATGTCATGAAGATAATATCGAAGGTATAATAAATGTTATTTTCCCATTATAATTTCATTCCTTTTATCTTGGTGGATTTTGAGGAAAATTACTTAGTTTATTTAGATATTTCATGATGTTTTAATTTATACTAATTATATAATAATCTTTTTTTAATGATGTTAAAATGGGTACTTATCATTTTATGCCTATGTGGTATAAATGCAAGACAAAATTTTGGTTGGTGAGGACCATTATCCATGTGTACATGGGGAAAAAATAAAATACTAAGAGAATACAAAAGCCTTCATGGTGTTAAAAATAAAATGTAATTATAAAGTTTAAAACCATCTCAATGTGAAAAATTAGCCATGTAGTGGAATCCACATTAGATATTGAAGCAATGAATAGTAAAGTGAATGTAACAATGGACCATAGTCATGAAAAAAAAAATGACAATGTGACC
>JARHVA010005735.1:307500-465000 GCA_037957365.1 Torreya grandis | reverse complement strand
ATTGTTGTAAATCAAAGATAAATGAGATCAGAAGATTTAGAAAATGACATGGATCATGAAAAATAAATTCTATAAGAACACCAAGAAAAATAGCTATCAATGGAAGAGAGAATGGTTATAAATTTAAAATGAAGGAATAAAAATGAACAAAAATTTAAATTTTTCATTCATGAAATTGAAGGATCATCGAATGATTTAGTGGGAGCACTAGCAAAAAGAAAGATAGTGAAAAGCTAAATAAAATATCAAAGCATGAAAACACATGGAGAACAAGCTAATGGAATATTTTATTAATGTAGATTATGCATAAACCATATACATAGTATTTTAAAATTTGAGGTAGAAGGATCACATTATACAAGAGTATACAGATGAGTTTTCCATATTCGTGGAACATGATGAGTCAAAAGAGAAGATGGAATCAAGGTATGTAAATGGTTTGAAGTTTTCTATTCAATATGAATTAAACATGCACATAATACTTTCCAAGGAGGAATCTTATGAGTTAGTTTTGAAGATAAAATTAAAAAATACATAATTTTAAAACATTTAAAGGGATAAAAAGAGGATAATCTCTTCAAATAACAGGACAAGCTATATTTAATACAAACATAGGTGGGTTTAATAAAACTACAGGAGAATCATCACATGTTCTTAAAAGTCAATAAGATAACATATAAGATTTTAAAAATATATAAAGAGGAAGATGGTTTTAGAGAGGATGAACCTATGGTGGTGGTAGAGGATTATTTCCAACTCAACATAGGTCTTATGTTTGTTATAGAAGAAGAGAAGAAGGACATGGATCTTTTGACTATCCAAAATATGAAGATCAAGAAAAGAGGAAATAGGATCACCAAAGAGTAAATTTATTTGAAGCTAAAATAGAAGATAAAAATACTAAAGTTACAATATTAGATATTAGGGAAAATCTCAAGATGAGAAAAACAATGATTTCTCCAAAGAAAGAACATGTGTATAACAATTAAGGTAGTGTTGCATAGTTGCGAACAAATATCTTTCAAATAAGGTATACTTCAGGAGGTAAGATATGCAAAGTAAATATAGATAGTGGTAGTTATGAAAATATCATTTCTAAAGATATTATTGAGGAAATAGGTTTGCAATGTGAAAAACATCCTACTCCTTATCG
Source organism: Torreya grandis (assembly GCA_037957365.1). NCBI lineage: Eukaryota > Viridiplantae > Streptophyta > Pinopsida > Cupressales > Taxaceae > Torreya > Torreya grandis. The sequence goes on along the minus strand of JARHVA010005735.1, from coordinate 463,847 downwards.
TATTTCATGGTATAAGAAAGGGAATGAAGTTACAAAAGATAAAATGTACTTAATCAAGTTTTATATAGGTAAAACATACATGTATGAAATATGGTGTGATTTTATACCAATGTTTTCATGACATGTGTTATTGGTATGGCTATAGAACATTGATAGAACATATAGAATTTCTATAAAAAGTGGTATTCAGGTATTTTTTTACCTATTAAGTAATAAGGGTAGGCTAAAATCATGTTAAGTGTAAAAGAATTATTCAAAGACATGAATATGATATGTTATTTCTATTCATTTGTAGCAAATAAATATGACACATTAGTAATGTAAATAACAAAATAAATAGAAGTAGTGTTGAAATAATATGTATATTTTAGACTTGATGAGTTACCAGATGGTTTACCACCCAAGAGAGATATTAAACACCATATTTATTTAATTAGAAGATAATCTCTACCCAATCAAGTACCTTATAGGATGAGTCTTATAGAATATTAAAAATTAACTAAGTAGTTTATTAAATTAGTGAGGAAGGGTGTAGTAAGAGAGAGCATGAGTCTTTGTGAAACACCAGCATTTCTATCTCTAAATAAAGATGAAGGCTAGAGGATATGTGTGGATAGTAGAGCAATCTATAAAATTATAATCAAGTACAAGTTTCCTATACCTCATTTACATGATATGATGGATGTTCCCATAGGAATAAAATATTTTATAAAAATTGATTTATGGAGTGGCTACTATCAAATTTTTATTCATGAAGGAGATGAATAGAAAACAACATTCAAAACTAGAGATGGTTCATATGAGTGGATGGTGATTCCATTCAACTTATCTAATGTACCTAGCACATTTATTAGGATGATAAACATAGTGCTATGAGAAAGCATTGGTAAGTTTGTGGTGATTTATTTTGATGGTATTTTAATATAGAGTAAGACTAGAGAAGAACACTTACAACATTTGAGAATGATATTAGAATTATTAATAAAATAGAAGGTATATGTGAATTTGAAGAAGTGTAGGTTTATGTTGAACTATTTGGTATTTTTAGGATTTGTAGTTTCAACAGATGGTGTAAGAATAGATGAAGAGAAAGTAAAAGTAATTATTGAGTGTCCTATCCAAAAAAATCACAAAGCTAATAGGTTTTTATGGTTTAGCAAATTTTTAAAATAAATTTATTAATAATTTTAGTAGACTTGTTGCACCAATAAAAAAATGTATGAGAGGGAAACAAGTTACATGGACAAGGTTAACATCATAAAGCTTTGAGTTGTTGAAGAATAAAATTATAGAAACGGTTATTTTATGATTACTATATTTTAGGAAAGTGTTTTAAGTTGATTTTGATGCATCATTTATGGGAATTGGTGCCAGTTTAAGTTAATAAAGGAATCTAATAGCATATTTCAATAAAACTAAATAAGGTAAGAACAATGTTTTCTACTTATGATGTTTAATTTTATGTAATTATACAAATATTAAGATAGTGAAGGAATTACCTAATGTGTAAGGAGTTTATCTTATTTAATGATCATGAAGATTTGAAGTATGTGAATACTTAAAAGAAGTTACATTATAGACATGAAAATTGGATGTCTTCCTTAGAAGGTTATACTTTTATGTTGAATCACAAATCAAGAAAATAGAATCAGGTAGCTGATGCTTTGAGCAGATGAGTGGGGTTGTTAACTACTATGGCGAGTGACATAGTTGTATTTAAACTTGTTAAGGAATTAATATGATATTGATCTATATTTTGGAAATATAGTTTAACAATATATGAATACATTGATAGGTGATATGAGTAATATTTATGAAGAGTATATTACCTAGGATGATTATACCTTCAAAAGGAAAAAATTATTTATTACAATTGGGTCTCTAAGAGACAATATTATATAAAAATTGAATAATGGTTGTTTGTATGGAAATTTTGGTAAGACAAAGACAATATATTTTGTAGAGGATAAGTTTTTTTGGGGAAAGATGAAGAGATATGTGATAAGATATATTTTAAGGTGCAAGATATGTCAAGTGGCTAAAGTACATAAATATAATACAGGGTGATACATGCCATAACCAGTTCTAATAGGACCATGGATACATTTTAGTATGGATTTTATGTTTTTATTATTAAACACAAATAGAGGTAATCAATTAATGTTTTTTTGTTTTAGATAGGTTTTCTAAGATGGGTCATTTTATTAAATTTAAGAAAACTAATGATGCCACTAGAGTTGTAAAACTATTTTTTAAGGATATTATGATATTGTATGGTGTTTAAAATTCTATTTCATCAAATAGGGACTAATACACATTTTATTAGTTCATACCATATTGAAATAGATGGAAATATAGAAGTTATAAACATGAATTTGGAAAATTTGTTTAGATGCATAGTTGGAGAGAAGCCCAAACAATGGGATTTAGCTTTACAACATGATGAGTTTGCATATTATAGTTTAGTGAACATATAAAAAGGTAAATCAATATTTTTTATTTCTTATGGGAGAAATTATTGAGTAAATTTTAGATTTGATACAGTTACAAATTTCCTAATGAGTCAGTGATGATGTAGAGGCATTTGTAGAACATATAAAGTAGTTACAAGAAGTAAGAATAAACATACATGAAAGTATTGAGAAGTATAAAGTAGTAGTAAATATCAAAAAAATGTCAAAAATATTTGAATAAGGAAATTTAGTGATGGATAACTTGAGGAAATATAGATTTAATAAATACACCTATAACAAATTAAAATATAAGAAATTTGAGTCATTTCAAATTGTGAAGAAAATCAATGACAATGCTTATGAGGTGATTTTACCATAAAATTTTGATATCTCTCTAGTATTTAATATTTTAAATTAATAATATTTACATGGATAATAGTGTGAAGGTGAAAATATGAAGTAATTTTGAAGCAACATGTTCCAAATAAGATGAATTAAAATATAGTGCAAGTTCAAGATAAGAAGATAGTATGCACAAAGTAATTACGTTATGATAGGTATTTAGTATAGTGGGAAGGATTAAAATAGGAAAAAACACTTAGATTATATAATGGGAGCTATATAATATTGATAAGAATAAATTTCATTACTACAATCAGAGTAACTCACAAAATCTTATTTGTTTTCAACCAAAAGAGAATGATGCAAAAAAATAGGCTGAACTTCTGGTGGCCATAACTTTTGATCCATAGATATATTTGAGCTAATATTCACACTAAAATGATCATCTCAAAAATTTAAATGCTTATATAACCTATGCTTCTACTTATGAGATGTTTTTGATATTTTTCGGATACCATACGTGACTATCTTAGGGTTCAAAGTTTATGTTTAATATTATTTTTTGAGTTTTTTTTCTAAATTTAAAAAACATCTATTTTTATAACCAAACTTAAACTTCAATTAAAATTCATCTGATAGGATAATTTTAGATTTTAGTTTATTTCTAGATATTTTAAGCATTGTGCATACTTGCATGTGAAGATTACTAAAAATTGTAGTTGCTAAAAATAACAAGTCGAGCTTTATTTATTTTTAGAGTTTTACATTTTGCATGTCAACTCCAATTCTAGGTTGACTATTACTTATGCATGGTTTTTAATTATTTAAATCATTCCATATGAATCAATACTCATTATTATTAATAACTTTGGCCTATGGATAATTTTGATATCTTGATAGTATTCTGATTCATTATCTAGAATCAAAGCAAGTTCAAATCTTAGACATGTAAGAGATGGTGAGAGGATGAGAAATAATTTCTCAGATGAACCATTATATGAAATATTTATTGAAGAAAGTAGAATAATTGACAAATATTAATTTTAATTAAAGGCAAAAAAGAGTAATAAATTATGTACAAGATGACACAGATCCTAAAAAATAAACTCCATAATAAGATGAATAATAACAACTACCATCAATGGAAGAGAGGACGGTTAGATTTTTAGAAACAAGGAATGAAGGAATCTATGTTGACCTTCCATATTAAGGTATAAGTTTGAAAATAGAGGAGTTGATATATTGGATAAATAACATGTAGAATTTTTTTGAATGGACAACTATGAGAGAATATACGAAGGTAAAGTTTGCATTCACAAAATTAAAAGGTCACATAATGATTTGGTGAGATCACTAGCAGAATGGAAGATAGATAAAAGGTAACTAGAATATCAACTTGAAGGAAAAATATGGAGAAGAAGCTAAGGGAGAAATTTATTCTTATGAATTATGAGAAAACCCCTATATAGAAGATTTTAAAATTTGGGGTAGAAGGATCATAATATACAAGACTTTACATATGATTTTTACAAATTTTCCATACCTATGGAGCATGATGAGAAAGAATAATACATATATTCAAGGTATTTAAATGTTTTGATGTTTTATGTTCAAGATGAATCAATCATACACATAATAATATGCATGGAGGATGCTTATTAGTTAGTTTGGAAGGTAGAAACAAAATAAAGATGGAGTTTCAAAAGAATATCTACTGCTGAAAGAATATTAAAATATTAGCCAATAAGGAGATGATGTGGATATAATACAAATAGAGTTAGGTTTAATAACACTAGAGGATAATCATCATGTGTTCTATAAAGACAAGAATATAATAGACAAGGGTTTCAAAATTAGTAAAGAGGAAGAGGATTTCATAGAGGATGAAGATATGGTGGTGGTAGAGGATAGTTTCTAAATCAATGCACATATTATGTTTTTTACGTATATGAAGAAGAAGGCCAAGGAGCGTTTTAGTGTCCACACTACCAAGATCAAGAAAGGAGACAAGAGGATTGTATAATAGTGAATTTAGTTGAAGTTGAAATAAAATTAAAAAATACTAGAGTTATAGCAACATATATTGGAGAAAATCTAATGACGATAAAAATGATGATTTCTCTAAATCAATACAATGTGTAGAATAATTAAGGTAGTGATACATGGTTGTGAACAAATATATCACCAATAAGGTGTACTTAAGGAGGTAAGATATGTAAGGTAATTATAGAAAGTGGTAGTTATAAAAATATTATTTCTAAAGGTATGATTTAGAAACTAGATTTGTAGTGTGAAAAACATATTACTCTTATCATATTTCATGGTTTAAGAAATAGAATGAATTTATAGTTGATAAAAGTTGTTTAATCAAATTTTCTATGACTAACATGTAGAAATATGAAATATTGTTTAATGTTATACCAATGTATGTGCTACATGTATTATTGGGAAGGCTATGGTAGTTTGATAGAAAAGCATTTTGTGATGAATAAAAAAACACATATAGTTTAAGGAAAGGTGGTATGAAGGTAGTTTTGTTATCTCTTGAAGAAGAAGGGAATGCTGATAGCATGTTGACTAAAAAAGAATTTATCAAAGACATAAAGATGATAATTAAGGGATATGTAATGGTAGAAAATAAAGTAGACACATAATTAGTGAAAATACCATAAGAATAAATAATACTGAAAGAATATGCAGATGTTATCCCTGATGACTTACCAGATGGTTTACCACCAAAGAAACATATTAAACAACATATTGATTTGGTTCCATGATTATCCCTACCAAATAAAGTAGCTTATATAATGAGTCTAATAAAACATGTAGAATTAAAAAAATAGGTTACTAAATTGGTGGGGAAGGATGTAATAAGTTTTCATGAGTCCTTGTACAACACTAGCATTGCTAACTTTAAACAAAAATGGAGGGTGGACTTTTTGTGTGGATATTAGATAGATCAATATAATTAAAATCAAGCACAAGTTTCTTATACCTCACTTAGATGATATGATGTATGTAATTCTAGCAGTAGAATATTTAATCAATATTTATCTAAGGAATGGATACTATCAGATTTAGATTGATCAAGGAGATAAATGAAAAAAAAAATTCAAGATAATAAATGGTTTATATAAGTGGATCAGTATTCCATTCGGTTTATTTGATGTAGATAGCACATTTATGAGGGTGTAAACACAATTATATGAGAGTACAGTGGTAATTTTGTGGTTATTTATTTTGATGATATCTAAAAATTCAATAAGAGTAAAGAAAAACATTTACATCATTTGAGAATGGTATTAGAATTGTTAAGAAAAAAGAAACTCTATACAAATTTGAATAAGTACAATTTTATGTAGAATAGTATCATAATTTCTGGATTTCTAGTTTTTTTAGATGCTGTAAAAATAAATGAAGAAAAATTAAAGTCAATTTTTGTGTGGACATCCCAAAAAGCATCATAGAGATAATAAATTTCCATATTTTAACAACTTTTTGCATAAAATTTATTAAGAATTTTAGTAATCTTGTTGCACAAATAAAAAATTTAATGAGAGGAAAAGAATTTCCATAGACAAATGCAACATTATAAAGCTTCAAGTTGTTGAAGAAGAAAATTACAAAAATTCCTATTTTAGCATTACCATATTATAGCAAAGTGTTACAAGTCAATTATGATGCTTTATTTATGGGAATTGGTATGATTTTGAGTAAAGAAGGGAAGCCAATAACATATTTTATTTATAAATTGAATGAGGCAAGAATGAATTCTTCTACTTAAAATGTTGAATTTTATGCCATTAGAGGCATTACCATTATAGAAATCTCCATTATACAAGCATTAAGACATTAGAGGCATTACCTAGTGCCTAATGATTTTATCCTTTTACTAATCACAAGTCTTTGAGTAATATGAACTATTAGAAGAAGTTAAATAATAGGCATGAAATTTGGTTGCATTTATTTTAGGTTTATAGTTTTTGTGTTCAAGCACAAATCAAGAAAACAAATTTAGGTAGCTAATAATTTGAGTAGGTGAGTGGGCTTGATAACTACTATGGTGAGTGAACTAGTTGGATTTGAATTTTTTAATGAAATATATGATATTGATCCATATTTTGACAAGATAGTTGAGAAATAGAAGAATCCATTGACATGTGATAAAATTAATGTTTATGAAAATTATATTATGTATTTCATGGTTATGTCTTCAAAGGCAAACAATTATGTATTATAATCGGGTCTCTAAGAGACAATATTATAATATAATAACATATTGATTTTTTGGCTTGACATTTTGATAAGATAAATACAATATCTTTGGTGGAGAAGAATTATATTATGCCAAAGATAATGAGAGATATGACAAGATATATTTCAATGTGCATGATATGTTAGGTGACTAAAGGACATGCACAAAATATATGGTTATACATGCCATTACCAATTTCATAGAAGACCATGGAAAATTTTGATTATAGAATTTATGTTGGGATTACCAAACACACAGAGATATAACGAGTTTTTTTTTTTTTTTTTGTAGACAAGGTTTTTAAGTTAGTTCATTTTATTACATGTAATAAAACTAATGATGCCACTAAAGTTGTAGAACTATTTTTTAAGAATATTATGGGATTACATGGTGTTGTATAGACCATTACATTGGATAAGGACACAAAATTTCTCTATCATTTTTTAAGGACTCTATAGATGAATAATGAGATAAACCTATAATTTAGTAGTGCATACTATCCCTAAATAGATGGATATATAGAAGTTGTAAATAGGAGCTTGAGAATTTTGTTGAGATGCATAGTTGGAGAGAAGCCCAAGTAATGGGACTTGGTTTCACCACAAGTTGAGTTTGTATAGAATAATTTAGTGAATAGATGAACATGTAGGCAAACCTATCAGATTATTTATAGAAGAAAACCTAAGAGTGTTATACATTTAGTATAGTTACTAATTTCAGAATGAGATACTAATGAAGTAGAGTTGTTTACAGAACATATACGATAGTTATAATAAGTAGGAAAAAAGTTCTAGGAAAGTAATGATAAGTATAAAAAAGAAAAAAATGAATTAAAAAGGTAAAAAATATGTGATAAAGGAGATTTATATATGGTTTACCTAAGGAATGAGAGATTTCTGAAAGGCACATAAAAAATTGAAGTACAAAAAAATATGGATATGCAAAATTATGACCAAAATCAATGACAATGCTTATGAGGTGAGTTTACTACATAATTTTGATATATCTCTAGTATTTAGTTTTTAATATTTATATGATTTCCATAGAGAAGAGGGTGAAGGTAAGTAAGATGAATTAGTATATTGGTATCAATAGATTTCAAATAAGAAGAAAGAAGATAGTGCAGGTTCTAGATAAGAAGACAATAATTACAAGGCAAAGAAGCTATGATACGTATTTATTACATTTGGAAGGATTACAATAGGAAGGAAACACATGGATTATAGAATGGGAATTGAATAATATTATTAAGAACAAAATTACAATACTACAATTAGAGCAACTTGTTAGAGCTTAGTTATTTTCAACTAGAGGAGAAATATGGATAAAAAGAGGCCAAACTTCTTAAGGCCATAACTTTTGATACATAGATCTATTTGATCCCATATTTCCACTAAAATGACCATATAAAAAAAAAAATTTCACAACCCACCCTTCTAGTTATGAGACATTTTCAAAAAAAATTGAACATCATACGTGACCATTTGAGGGTCAAATATTACTATTTAATATTATTTTTAGGTTTCTAAATTTTTAAATTATATATTTTTGTAACCAAACTTGAAACTAAATTGAAATTTGTTTCATACATTAATTTTAGATTTTAATTTATCTTTGGATATTTTTAGAACTGCATATGCTTGCATGTGAAACTTACTAAAAATAACATGTATTAAAAATTGCAGGTTGAGTTTTATTTATTTTTATAGTTCTGAATTTTCCATGTCAACTCAAATTATGAGTTGAAGCTTATTTATAAATTTTTTGTAAATATTTTAATCATTTAATATGAATTAATACTATTTATTATTTACAGTCTTGGTCTATTGGTAATTTTATTGTCTTGCTACTATTCTAGTTCATTAGAGGACTGCAAGGTTTAATTGATGGAAGTTGTTCTTGTAAGAAAGTTATTATTTAGGATTTTATCTTTGGTATTAAATATTATATTTTTGATATTAATGTGATATATTATTAATGTCACTACCTATTTGTATTAATAAGACATGAAAATAATATTTGCATTCATAAGCATATGTTTGTGGTACTCAACATAATAACATTCCATATTTCCAACTTTGTCATGTTGGCATGAAAATTTATGAAGAGAAAAAATTAATGACTTCATGTCAAAAATATGGGAAAAAATTCCCTCTCCTATTAGTAGGTGGAGCTACGTTTATTCAAAGCCAAAATAAGAAAGCATAAAATATTTACAAATAATGGAATGTAAATAACGGGTAACTCTTTTAACCTCAAAGTATGAAAATAATATTTTCTTAAAAGGAAAATGTAGGGAAGGAGAAAGAAGGGAAAATTTATTTGAGCAACAAACTCATCAAATTAGAAACTTGAGAGTAGATGAAAATGTTGAAATAAAATGTTGACTTTCTAAAGAGGAAAATATATATCATTCAATGTGTCAAAAAGACATAATCATATCCTTAAGGATATGAAACATAAACCAAAATAATATTTGACTTTTTTAATAAAAAAAAATAAACTTTTGTTTTTTCTAATAGAAACAAATAAGAAATTGCCTCTATTCCCACTGAGATTTTCACATGTGTTGGAAATCTAAATAAAAAATCTATATTGAAACTTTGTAATATAATAACCTATTCTCAATAATTTAATATTTATAACAATGGAAAGAAAATTAGATGTGATGAATTAATAAAAAGACATAATTTAAAAGATATCACTAATGTAAAGTCTAGAAACATATTTCTTGTATTGACTCTAAAGAGTAAAAAGATTGATCTCCTTTTACAATCCTTTGCAAAAAATTCCATCTATTTTGAATGTTTATTATGAATATGTAACTTATATTTATAGGCTAAAAATGAGCTTTTATACTACAAAACCGCCTATTTTTCCTTTTTATAGAAGTGCTAAAACAACAAAGAAAAATTATAATTTTGAAATGATGAAATTTAAAAAAAAAATTAGCACCACTAGAGAAAATAGATAGGGTTTATACATTACATGAAAAAAACATCATCAACTTGTATAAATTGAAAAAACAAGTTACCAAAATTGTCATTATAATTAATATAAATACATTACACATTTACAAGGGAAAAAGTGTGAAATAACATAAATTATATACAAACAAACAAGATAAGATATTACAATAACACTAGAAGTGATTCTTAATGCTTATTACTACTATTTTGACAATAGTTTCCATTTCAATAAGTCATCAAATATATTTAGAATTATCTTGATCAAGTCTCCAGATGGTCATTTGTGTACCACTAGGTAATGTCCACTAAGTTGTCTAACTCTTTCATTTCTTGAATCTTGCTTTGGAGACTATTATCATATCCAAATTATCCACATTCACTTGGCACTTGGACAACTGATGAAGTTATTCATAAACAAATATAGATGGCATGGTAATGTTCTTAATTTGTTCTTTGTATATTCCAATTATGGTCTCAATTAAAATCAAATTTCCCTCTTGATCCTTGTCATTGATAAAATGACAATCCAGGTTCTTAACTTTAGTTTCGATTTCCATCATTGTGTCACTTCCAAATGACCTTCAATTAATAAATTTATGAACATATTCTTAAAGGGAATAGATTATAAATTTGGTGGCCCAAATAAATTTAATGTGATAAATAATTTCATCTTTATTAATTACCCCTTTTCACAAATACCAATAAAAGGAAATTTGAAGAGTTCGACCAAATCAAACACGAATTCCTCCCAATTTTATTTCTCCTAAGCATATCCATTTTTCATTATTTTTATATTTCACATTATGATTTAATTTTATAAAACATCATCAATACAGATAAAATTATTGAGGCTGCTTGATTTGCAACTTTTTCAATCTAGTCTTTCACTACATTACCTATTTGGTCGACTTCTCTCACTCTTTCTAGTGTCTTGGAATGAATACTCAATGAACCAATAATTGGTTGAACTGGCTTGATCAATATATGTATTATTGAGTTTAATTATTCTACTTTCTCTTTCATTTCATCTTTTGTCACCTTGTCTTTATCTCTTTTTAAAAGATGTTGCCAATCACCAACTGAATATCTCCTTTCATCCCTTTTATAGTTCATTTTCCATAATGAACCATGGACACATGGTTGTTTTCAACCCTAATTTATAACATATCAATTTCAACTATAGGAATGGTCACTTATGCATATTTTTCTCACTTTTCATTTGTCACCATTCATGAAATTATCCTTGCTTTCTTTGGCCTCTTTGACAAAGAAATTATCAAGGTCTAATATTTATCTTTTTAGGCTCAATTTTTTTTTTCATTCTTTTCACTACTTTAGACAACCAATTTGAACTTTTTTGACTTGAGGAAGGTAATGAGATAAAATTTGAAATAAGTGGAACAATCTTGGATATAGTTGAAGAAAGAGTTTTATAAATTTAGACACCTCGAAAAGATGTTTCAATTTACTCTTGTGTATTGATTGTTTCAAGTGGAATTCTTAGAGGAGTAATGGACAACTTAGGATTTGAGGGAAAAGATGAAGAGATAGGAGTAACTATTGGTGATACTTAAAAAAATGCATTGTTTTATTAGTGTAATTATAAAGTTTGGTAATGGTAATTAGAGATTAGTTATCTTATCATTATCATCATTTGTTAACTTATACGATTCCATAACCATTATATAGTTATGAATTGATTGCTTATAGTTATGACTGATTCTACCACTATATATATTAACTGCCATTGATCACTAAAAAATCATCATAGCATTCAGTCATTCTGCATTCATTCTCCTTCATTGGTATCAAATCCAAAGCTTGGTGTGTAGCATGAGCCTGTAGCTATAGGAGGCATCAAGCATTTATGATCTTTATAGAGGAAGGATGCCTAAATACTATATTATAGAAGTGATGGATTCTAAAAACATAGTAGTCCACTAAAGTGTCTATACAAGTGAGAAAGAGATAGCTGATGTGAGAAGCTAATTGAGAAAAGAAAAGCTATCATTGATATCTCAAGATCTTTCCAAGCTTGAACAATGTCAACTACTAGAAGAAGAGCGGTGAAAATATTATTTTTGAAGGATATAACCTACCATCTTAGCCTACAATCCTAAAATCAAGATAAATGAGGAATCAAGCATCAACATAAAAAAGAGAGAAGGCAAGGTACTTTTTTATATTTTTTAAACAATAAATATTACCTTGTTTACTTTACAGATCTATGTTTGAAGATGGAAATTCAAATTCCTATAGAGAAATATTCTGGTTTAAATTTTCATATGTTGAAGGTTAAGATACAAATGCAATTGATGCTTAAAAGTTTATGGGGAATCATAAATAGAGATGATAAATAACCCACTAATGAAATTAAATCATTGGAGTGGAAAATAAGAGATGATAAAGCAAAATCTATTGCTGGCCTTGCACTTTTTGATTCTAAATTACATCATGTGGATTTAGAAAAATCATCTAAGAAAATTTGGAATACACTCAACACCTTGTTTGGTACAAAAGTGGTAAATGCCAAATTTTCATTGAAATTGTAGTTATATAGACTCAAAATGGATGATGTAATTAATATGTTCAGCCATGTAAATAATCTGGGATCTCTTATTAGGTAACATGCTGAGGTAAAAACTAATGTCAAAGACCAAGATGCAAAAGCTATTCTATTGAATAGTTTATCATCCAGATATAGTAATATTGTATTTACTCATATCTAAATACCATCATAATCTATTGATGATATGATTTCAGCATTAATAATAGAAGACAAAATGATACCTATATAATATGAATATATTTTGCAACTTGAGAATGCACTATATTCTCTAAATTCTCATAAAATTCAATATAGAAAAAAAGGAAAAAATGTCAATACTGGAAGAAGAAAGTTCATACAACATTGGACTATTATGTTTGAGTAAAACATGTTCTCAAAGGGAAACTCATGCACAATGAAGCTAATATTGCTCAAGTAGAACATCCAATAGATACTAATGAAAGTGAAGAGTCTGGTGATGAGGTAGCCTTCACTTTAACTCTCATATTGTGAGACATGTAGTAACACTCAACTAAAGGTTGGAGGATACACGAAGGCTAGAGGAAAATAGGCATCCTCCCATGAGTCACCTATAATGAAGTCAAACCATTGCTATGATGGAAAGTTTTGGTATGTTTACTTTATGTTTTTTAGTATGTTTTTCAATAAATTATTGAGCATTATGTTTTGGCTTGATACCTCCTAAATAAGATTGTTGTGGGGAGAAAAAGCACTAAAGTAGCACTTGGTTCTTGGAAAAGTGTTTTTGGTAATCTGAGAAACCATCAAAGTATATTAGAAACCTCTTGGAACCCTCTAGGTTCATGGTCAACCTATACCAAAAAACCATATGGGTTTGTGATAATCCTCATAATCTAGGAAACCATCAAAGATGTTATCAGAGAGAAGTGTTCCTATCACTTCCAAGTTTTTGGTAATCCTATAAGGAAAACTAGAGGTGACACCAAGACCTTGAAGCCACATAGATGGCATGAAACCTTATAAAGTGAGAAAGCTACATGTAGATTGTAGATCATTTTATACTATTTGTAATAAAGGAGGGAACACTATTAGGGAAAATTATGTTTGTAAAAATAATGTAATAAAGGGGGGAATGATGGTAAAACATGAAATATTACATTATTTGATTAATGTAATTATATATTTTGGTAGTGGTAGTTATATATTAGTTATCTTATCATTTTCATTGTTCGTTAACTTATAGGGTTCCATAACCATTATACAGTTATGAATAAATTGCTTATAGTTATGCACTGATTCTAACACTATATATATTGATCATTGTTGATCAATAAAAAATAATCATAGAATTCAGTCATTCTAAAACCATTCTCCTTCAATAACCTCTTATAATTGGTAAGTATAGGACATAGGGAACATTGGATCATCTGAAGCTAATAATTCATGAATTATGTTCTCTACCAATTCTTAATAGAATGGAAAGTTATCAACTAGAACATGTTGAGCAACTAAAATTTTTGGAAAAGAAGAAACATTTTCATGAAACCTTTTTATCTTTAGCTTGATATTATTTTGTGGTTGAACATATTGTTGATTAGTTTTAGGTTCACGTGCCTCTTGTATCATGTGACGTTCTCCACTAGGGCCTACCTCATCCATATTTTCTGGCTCATCATATTTATTATAAAAATAGTCAAATTCATATTTCATATGAGGTATAGGTAAATCAAAGTTCATATCATCAAATCCTTTACTTTTCAATCATCTAAGAATTTTATCAAGTACAACCCTTCTCCTAATTATAATATATTTGCATTCCCTTTTGTTCCAATGTATTACAGGCAATGACTTTATTGTGATGCCCCTTCTTTAAAATATGGATTCCAATGTGACCTCAACATCTACTAACTATTTTGGCACTTCCATTATTCCAAATTTGATTATTTATTTCATAGTAAACCATGAATAGTGTATGATTCTCACTACTTTTTCGTCATCACTATCTATCCAATAGTCTTCAAGATATGAAACATGTTGAAATGTAGATCCAAGATTGTGTTCAATTAGGCCCCTATTACCAAATGAAAATCTACATTCAAATTTTATAATGTTATAGTGAGACATGTATTTCTTAACTATCCTAGCCTTCACTTGTAAGGGGCAAGTATACCTAACAATAGAGATTAGAAATTTGATCCACGTTTAGTATCAGCTTGTCAGGAACTTGTGTGTTTAAACAAGTTGTCTCACCAATTCCGTCAACACCCATTTTTTGCTAATGTATAATGGTAGCATGGAAAGAGATACTTCACAACCATTATTTCTCAAATAATTGAATTTTGAGAATAATATAAACCAAGCTCCCCACCTTATTATTTTTTTAGTGGATACAACTAATATTCTTATGTTAAATAATTACTTTTAAAATAATTGGATGATCAAATAAACAAAGAAACCATTAACTCTCTTGAAATGATGATCATTTTCCTCTAATGCTAGCTAGGGATAGACGGCACATACCATTACATTCTGAAAATCACCCACTATATGTAATCTATCAAAATACCTTTGACTTGCTACAACATAAATAAGGTATGAAGTCATAAAAAATTATGACGTGTCCTTTACATCCATGAGTTTTTTGTGAATAAAATAGTTGATCAATTCACCCCAATTGATATATTTATCATTTTTAAGGATGATTTAAATTAATCTATATATTCATGTATAAAAATTATTTTCCATTTGATTTCCCACTATCCTATGCAACAATGTGGTCATGTCACTTATCTTATTTTTGAAATCTGATCTTACGAGATTTTTCGAAATTGAGTGGATGAATGTGATGGCTTAGGCAACTAGGTTCTATTTATTTATTTATAACATGTTATATTATTGTCATCCTAGAATATTTGGGATGAATCAATGGCTAAATGCATAAAGGATTCATGATATAGAAGGCAAAAAATGTTTTCAATCTACTCAAGAACAAAACTCAATACCAACTCACACTGGGGATCTATTACGTCTTGTGTCTCTGAGTTATAATTATTTTCCATAATTAAAACTAATTCAATAAATTGTGATGACATTGGTAATGTTGTTGCCTATGACAAACTACTATTAGAAATAATTTGGCCAATCTTTGTCTTATGTAATACATTCATTCTTTCCCAAAATGTTTCCATGTTGATGTGGCCTAGCTCAATGTCAGTGATATTTCCAAAATTGTACTCTAGTGGATAACAAAGCATCACACCTTGAAATTGGTTATTCATGATTTATTTCCCTTTACTAATAATCTCCTTTTTCAGAGTATAAGATGAAGGCATTAATTTGTTAAAAAATTTTTGACAAAGTTGGAAATTTATAAAAATCTCTTAATTTATGAGAAATGATGGATATGCAAATTATGGTTGTACTCACAAGTTGATTATAAAAATTACTCTAGCATTGTTTTAATGCTCCTTATATGAATTTCCATTTCCCTTTGACCAAATTTTCATCTTATAAATGCACCTATTAAAATTTCTCTATGTAGCTTATTATAAATATTTTTAGCCAACGAAAATGATTGGAATAAATTATAAAAATAATTTATTTTTTTATTTTCAAACTATTCCCCTCTTCCCTATGACTTTTTAAATTTTTTGAAAATTGTATAGTTTTTTTTAAAACACCACCAATTTTAGACAAAATTTCTGACCATGCAATGAACCAAAAATATTAAGATTTCACCACAACTTATTTTATTACCACCTTTTACCAATTCAGTTAAAAAAAAAATTACCTCAAATCCCCATCAACCTTTTCAACATCTTCCACAAAACTCAAAATGCACCAAGTCAAGAATGTGTAAATTAAATATTTAAATAATTTACAAAATAATAAATGTCATGCCAAAATCTACACATTCACCTTTCCCTTTTCTTTTTATATTTTCCCATCATCATTTATTATTTTTATTTTCCTCCACTCAACAATATTCACTACTTTTCTTTTTTTCCACTTAAAAAATTTTCACTATTTTCTATTACACTCAAATTTTATTATTTTTTTTTTATTTCTTTTTACGTCTCCAACCTAGGCATATGTCTTCATGTGTGACATTTATACATTTGGTCATTGGCAAAAATGATTTTTTTAATTTTTTTTCTTGAACCTGCTCATGTAGATGGATCATATGACTTCATGGAGGGGAAATAAAACAATTTTTTTGAAAAGGGTCATATGACTTGGATGGATGGAGGGAAAAAATATAAACATATAAAAAAAATATTTATAAAATTATTAAACATATGACGTACGATTTGAAGTACTAGGAGAAAAATTAAAATATTTGACAAAATTTTGAATAAAACTGCTACAGGTGAGCTATACAATTTAGTAAAAGCTAGGAAAATTGAAAATTTTTAAAATAAAACTAACCCTTTCTACAGTTCATATGGCTTGGTGAAGCATGGAGGAAAAATAAAAAAATAATTATGCCTATTTGGAAATGCATGGTCTACTAGGTAAGGAGGAAAAAGTAATTTAAATTATACTTCTTTTTAGGGTCTGTATGACCTAGATGGTGCTTTTGTTGGAAGATAAAACCATTAAAATATTCATCAAAATGCATTTATTTCTCTTTCTTCTTTGGGACCCTTAGGAGAAAACTTGATGCACCACATCATTTTATATTGAAAAAGAATTCTAAAATTCTTTATGAATTCACAAGATAAAATATTTTCTTTTCTTTAATGTACTTAACTTTGATGAGTTTAATAAAACTTCTTCTTAGAAGTCACTGAATAAAACACAAATGGAATGTCAATTTTTAAAATGTTAAAAAAAATTATATTTAACATGTAAATTGAAAAGATAAACTTTGAAGAAAGACAAATTTGTTTTTTAAAATTACTCAAGGAAGCAGTTGTATTTACATGATTGACTAAAAATATTTATGAGTTTGCATGTAAGCTTGAAAAGAATTTTCAATTTGTAATGACAAATTTTCATGGAAAGAATACAATTTGAAAAATAGAAGTTTACATTTACATGACTTCTAAATATGTAATTAGCATTTGCATAATTAAAGGAAGCATGACTTTGAGTTGCATGAACAAAGAGAAAATTAAAGTGTTTTTTTTCAAATTAAATGAAGTTTAAAAACATTTTTACAAACTTCATAGAAATATAAAACATTTTTACAATTTTCATGAAAACTAAAAACATTTTTACAATTTGCATAGGAACTGAAAAACATTTTGTAAATTGCACGAAAATCCAAAATAAAATTGTAAATTATACCAAATTCAAAAATCATTTTGTAAATTGTATGAAAATTAACAAAATTTGCAATTTGTACAAATTATGAAAAAGGAAAGTATGTTTACACAACTCATACAAAAAAAATGATTTTTTTAATTACAAGGAACTCTAACAGCTTTTTTCATAGAGGTTTTAAATGTGTTTCTAAATAGTTCTAGATAACAAATGAAAAAGCCATAAATTTGTAATTAATCAGTTTTTGAGAAATAAATTAAATTTTTTATTTTTTTAAGATTTTGAAATTTTTGGATGAAAATAAATAAAAATTATCCATTGATTTAAAAAATGAATTTTCCACCAATTATTTACCATTTTATAAATTTGTGACAATAGTTGGCTCTAACTATGATTTTAAACTACAAGAAAAGGAAAGAACTTGAATTATCTAATTTCATAGGCTAACACATTATCCCTTAGGTAATGAATTCTTCAACATCAACTTTGATGGATTTGAAAAAAAAATCATATTTTTCATCTTGGAGAAAGGGATGGGTCCTCAAGACATTGGAAAGACTTGTATACCTAGATTTGACCAACTGATAGCCAGTTCACCCATCTAAATTGTATGAAAAATGAACATGCACTATTAGGCCATATCCCCTATTTGATTGAAAATTTGCATGCTTTGATCTGATAAACTAATATCTAGTTCACCTATCTCAATTGTATGAGAAATCAACACAAGCTATTAGGGCAGATCCTTTATTCACATGAAGAGATTGATGAAATACTTGTTTAGTCTGTCACTCTTGAGAAACTTTTGATCTCCCATGATGTTTCTAGATAGATATCAAGACAACAAAAATGTACAGGTAGGAAGACAAAAGCATGAATAAAGAGGGGAAATCGACAGAGTGTTTCCATTATTAAAAAACAAAGCACACACTAAAACAAAGACTAGGAAAAAAACACATCCAAAATTATATTTACATATGTAGATAAGAGGGCCACCTAATTCTTTTTGAAAATAGTATTTCAAATATTATGCACTAAAGGGCAATGGCAGATGAATATCATTATGATATGCTGATTGAAAATTGTTATTACCATAAAAGTACCTAATATTGAATGTCCCAATCCAAAGTAAATCAAACTTCCTATGACTCGCTTTTGGTTCTCTGGGACTATCCCAAAGTAGAACCAAATCTCCTACTTGTAATTCTCTTTTCCTAGCATTTATGTCAAATATAAATTTAACAAAAGTCTGATGTTTCTGTGATCCTATCAACCACTTGTTTCTTTTTTCTTCCAATTCTTGTATATAGAAGATTATCTTATCTAATCATATTTTAAAATTCATATTTTCAACTATTCTAGATAATTTCAAGGTAGGTAACTCAAGAGTTATTGGAATTAGATAATCTATTCCATATAAAAATTTTAATCGAAATGTACCAATAACTTTTTTTGAAGTTATATGATCTGCCCAAAGAGCATCATATACCATTTTGTGCTATTTTTTCTATTTTTGTCTACTATTTTATGCATGATTGTAAATAATGTTTTTTTACATAATTTAGATTGACTATTTACTTGCACATGATAGTTAGAAGAATGAAACAGATAAATTCCATTTTTTTAATCAAAAAGTAATCGTATATAAAGAGGAAAATTTAGAGGCATTATATGTAATATTTTTTTGTCATATTACATATTGTACCAAGATATTCTCCTTGATGAAGTTATGAATAACTTCATAAGTTGTTTGTTTTACAATAATTGCTTAAACCCACATAGTGATGTAATCGATCATTGTGAGAATATTAGTATGACCTATGCTCAAATAAGGGTTCAATGTCCCAAAAAACTCTAGTCCTCATTGTTAGAAGGTATTTTCAACTATCATTAGTTGAAAAGTATGTGTTACTAACCTGGGATTACCTACAAATTACTAACATTCCTCACACTTTCTCTTCCATTCATATGAATCTTTGAAAAGAGTCACCTAATAATAATGAGCTCTGTGAATTTTATATGGTGTTACCCTAGTAGAAATTTTCCCTACACAACCCTGATCAAAAAAATATTTTAATATTTTTTATACTATTCTTTATCCATGTACCTTAAGAAAAATCCATCAATGCTTTTCTTAAAAAGAGTGTCATCCTGTATGACATACTTATTACTTTGTCATTTGATCATTTTGTGTTGTTTAGCATCTAAGTGTGAATATCATTCTCTGTACATCAGGTAGAAATCAATGTTGGATAACCATTCATCAATATAATAAACAAATAATATCAAAGGAATTTCATGATCATCTTATTCACCTAAAATTGTTGAATATTCTAATTTAATATCTCCTTGATTGACCATGAGTTGACATAGTTCCTTTGCTTGGACTAGTTTTGTATGTTTTATTTCTAGATCATATATTTGTACTTTAGTTATCCAATTCATTCATTTAGAACCAAGTTCTTCTTGATTCATAATATATTTTACTGTTGTACTTGGTACCATTAACATAAAATGAGAATACAATATGTAATACCTTAATTTGTTGACTACTTTCATGATTGCATAAGCATGTTTTTATTCAAGCTAATATTTCGATAAGTAATATTTGAGATTAAAAATCACAATTGGGGATTTGATTCATTAATTTATTTTTTAATCAAATTTTTTGAGATTGTATGCTCTAAAGCATAGCAATAAATAATGAACTCTATATTAAAATCAAGACATACCAATGTCAGACCATGAGTAATAGCTATATTTGTCTTTTCAAACACCTCTTTACCTTCATTTTTTCATTTGAAAGAAGCTTTGCCTTTCATCAAATCTATAATGTCTTCTGAGCTTAGGAAAATCATTAACTAATATTCTCAAAAAGTTGACATTCCGAAAGAAGGATTGCACTCTTGGTTTACTGGTTTATAAGGAAAGTTTTTGAATTGCTTGAACCCTTTCTAAATCAATCCTTATTCCTTCCTTTGAAATAATATAACCTAGGAGTTTACCTTCAGTCACTCCAAAGATAGATTTATTAGGGTTGAGAGAAATTTCATGTAAATGGCACTTTTCAAAGACTCTCTAAAAATGCATAGTGATCTTCTTAATTTTTTGATAAAATTATCAAGTCATTAAGGTACACCACAATGATTTTATTTTTCAATTATTTAAATTCCAAATCCATTTCCCTCTAAAAATTAACTCCATCATTAATCAATCCAAATGGCCTTCATTTGTATGTAAAATTACCCCAAGGTGTTATGAAATCTATTTTATGTTGATCTTCCCTACTAACCTTTATTTGATCATATCCTAAGAAACCATCAAGTATCAAAATAATTTCAACTGTTGTTATTGGTTGTTGAACTTGATCCATGACTAGAAGTGGATAATTATCTTTGAGAGATGCTTGGTTGAGGTTTCTGAAATCAATTCAAATCCTGATTTCACCATTATTATTAAGAACCAGTAATATGTTAGTTAACCAAATCTAATGGTGGACATGGAAAATATTACCTGCATGAAACATTTTTTTCACTTTGACACTAATCCTTCCCATGATTTTTAGATTGAATTGTCTAAATTTTTTGTCTGAAAGGTTTTACATAAGGCTTTAGAGGAACTATATGTTATATCTTTTTATGATGAAAATACTTAAGGTTTATGTATGAATACACAAGTATGTCAATATACTTACAAATAAGGATTAAAAACATCCTTTTTTTTAGGTGATCAAAATTTTCCAATATTGATAAACCTAAGTTGTTCCTTCAAACTAATGTTTACTTTTTTGTTGTCAATACAATCAAGATTTTAGTTTTCCATTTTACGTTTTACAAATCTATCATGTTTATCAAACAATTCTTCTAAGAGACTAATCCTTTAGTAATTTTTTTCCTTTCATCTTGATAACACCTTGTCCATCCTATTCATTTATGATTACTTCTATTGATGTATAAATTTAAGATTCTCTATATGAGGAGTCACTACCTTTAAAGTACATATTTATAAAAATGTTTGCTTTCTAAAGGAAATAAATGATCTACTTATCCTCATTGAAAACTTATCAATTATTTTCATTAATTGAGATGTTTGTTATTTATATTAGTTCAATCGTGTATTTTTTTATATTAATATATACATGGGGAATCATCAAAAAAGCTGATTCTATCAAAGCATTAGCTTTAGAGTTATGTTCTCTAGGATTTGTATTGATAGAGAAAGCATCAAAGATTTCAATGATATGCCACTCTTTATTCCTATAATTTTTTAGATGATTATATTCACCTAGTATTGACCTTTTATTTATTTCACATTGGGTTCAAAATCACCCAAAAAATTCAAATTCTTTATTCCCATTTCTTTTGTTGCCTCCAAACCTTACAAAAGTGCCTTATATTCAATTATATTATTGGTGCAGTCAAAATGTAACTTATATAAAAATGGAAAAATTTACTTAGTCAAGATATAAAAATTACTCCTATACTTGAACCTGTTGATGACTAACTACCATCAAACTCCATTTTCTAAACATCACTAGAATATGATTGCATGATTTTTGGTAACTCTACAACTTTCTCTATCATTAAGAGATAGTTATCGATTCCTATATCTTCATATAAAATTTCAAATTTGGGATCATCAACCTTATAGATTATATACTTCATTTTCAATTTAGGCTCAAGACATTGTTTCACTCATTTGACTAGAATCATAACATTTGATAAATCTAATTAGATTTTGCCTCTCAATTATTTAGAAAAAGTTTTACCAAAAAGAATGTCATAATCTTTTGTATTATCCATGACCAAAATATTGATTTTGATTCACTTTTAGGGAATAGATGGAAAACCACTTGTGTGTCTTTAATCTATCCAATGAGAGGAACTTGTTTTTCCTCTATGGAATAATAACACCAAAGGTCTTAGTGTGGGCTTTGTCAAGACCATGAACAACTTTCGTGGTCATTACATTATCTAAGGCTCTTACGTAAATAATATAATTACTGACATTGCATCCATTGAGGATTAATGAAATGTAAAAATGGTCAACATTATTGGATTTGAAAGTGGATATGGCCATAGAGTTGACTGATTAGAATCAACTAACCTATCGAATGTCTCTATATATGCTCTTAAGTATTTAGCTTGTGACATCTAAATCTTAGTTTTGTTGACATGATTAATTATGTCAAAAACTAGTAAAATGTATGAAGGGACCTCAAAATCTTAAGAAATATTAACATTAAATGAACTACCAATCAGTGGTTACTTCCCTTTTATTTACACTAGTGGGGTTGTTCCTCATACAAGGATAACCTTTGGATTTTCACCCTATGAATCATCGAACTACTTTTTCTAATTCTTAGTTATATATAAAATTATAAAAGACTGAATATTTATATCCTTAAAACTCTTTTGATAGTCATATTCATTTGAATTATATTCTAGGAATGTGTTTACACATTCAAAACCAATTTTTTCAATTTCACATACTTGAAGTTCTAGATATTTTGATTCATTCTATTCTTCAACCTCTTTGTATTCACATATTTAGTTGATTTTAAAGACTGCATTCACAAGGGTATTTTTTTTTAGGACTATCCTAAAGTACAAGCTTGAGTTTAGAAGCATGCATTATAATATGGTCTCTTTGAAAAGTAACGCAGTTCCTTCCTGGAATATCTTGGTATGGAGTTGTAATGGATCTCTAAGGTATTTGATTTTTTAGGGTTATTATATCATTAACCATTTTCTAAAATATTTTTTTATTGAAGATTGTCCTAAATTTTGAGCTTTATTATTTGAAGGTTTTATTTTGAGTTTTTCAGACATTATCATGCTGTATTCAACATCTATAGCCAATTCTTTGGCTAATTCCAAATTTTCTACCTTAGCTCTCCTTAATTGATTACTTTAGCTAACTAAAATTTGATAAATATGCATTTTTTATTTTCATCTATAGGTCATGAGTTAGTATCTTATTTAGTAACCTATTGAACTTGGAGATAAAATCTCTCATTAGATATTAGAATTATTTTTTCATTTGTGTGACTTAATCAAACAAAACATGGGCATCTTCAGTTGGTTTAAATTTGTTCTCAAATTTAGTTTTCACAGTATCCTAGTTAGTAATATATCCTAGAGTAAGATGGTAAAACTAGTTTATAACCCCATAATGTAACATCTCACTAACTAACTTGGTGGTAACATCTTTATACTCGATGCCTAAAATGCCACATGTGACATTGAATATTTCAAGGTGTTCTTCTAGATGTTATTTTTCATCACCACAAAATCTTAGAAAGTTATTTCTTGACCCTTTTGTAAGGTCACGTAATTGTCCTAGAGTTAATGGATCAATCATATTTCCCCATAGTAATTCCATAGTTTTAAAAAGATCTTATAGGGGAATAATGGTTCATGATATGACAAGAGCTCAACTTGTCAAAGTTCCTCTTCCAGTTTCCTTATTTTTCTTAGAGTTTTAGGGAAGACTAGTTGTTCTTTTGACCTTTATATAATGTTTAGGACTCAACTTGAAGCTAGAATGTTCTTGTAACTAATGAAAAGGCTCAACCTCACCGTTTGACTTACTAGTTCTAGTGAATGACTTTTATAGCAATTTGGAAGAAATTTAGTAGTGTTCAGGCATAAGTTGAAATTGAATATCTCTTTGAGATATCCTTATTTATTATATTCTTCATGAAACCAAGGATTTTACTCCTTATGTTAAAACTACATGATATTTATTTTCTTCTAAGATTCTAACTTGTCTATGAAATTATGTATAACTCATCCTATTATCCCAAGCAAAAATTCATAAAATTTCATGAAATAGCCACTTGATTTTGTGTTATAAAATCAAGGTTAGATTGATAAATTAGAGCTTGAAGTGCCTGAATTATCATGAGAAGAAACTCTAGTTTTATAAGTCTTTGAATAACTATCTGAACTCTTCTTTATGTCTGTCTCCTTGCTTATCTTCTTGAGGTAATATCAAATTTTCTCTAAGCAATTTTAGCACATGTTTCTTCTATATCTAACTCTACCTAAATAATATCAAATTAAGTGTTGTTTGTTCTATTATAAAAAAATAAATAATCAAAAACTTGAAACTGTGTCTTATTTTGAAGATTCATGCCAATTCAAACCAAGTTGATGATTTGGATTCTAAACGCATGAAATGATCATATGTGAATTTACTGATTCTAGGCTACTGGGAGAACTCTATGGGATTCTATTTGTCCATTATCTCTTTTTGCTCTTTTATCATGTTATAACTCTTATTTTAAGGTAGGTAGGATGACTTGAAACTATGCTATAGATATTTTGTCATAATTCTAAATGATTTGTCTAAGGTTTAACATAATATCTAACTAAGTAGATTTCTCCAAGTCTAACATAGGTTGTTAGAGTGGTCCTTGAGATGATGGTAGATTCATGTGGACCAGTACTATATGGGTGTCATGAAAATTGTACAACATTTCTCACAGTGGGTGCCAAAAACTATTAGCATGAAAATTTGTCAAAATGACAAATTGGTGACTTTGTATCAACAATGTGAAAAAAAAAAGTCCCTCCCCTATCATTAGGTAGAACTACCTTTACTAAAAGTCAAAATAGAAAAACAAAGAATATTTAGAAAGAATGGAGTGTTAATCATGGGTAATAATTTTAACCTATGAGTATGAAAAGGATTTTTTTAGAAAGGAAAATATAGGGAATGAGAGAGAAGGTGAAATGTATTTGAGCAAAAAACTCATCAAGATAAAAACCTAAGACAAGATGAAAATGTTGACAGAAGATTTTTACTTTTGAAAGAGAAAAATATCTTTCATTCAATGGGTTGAAAAGACATAATAATATCCTTAAGGATATGAAACATACACCAAAAGACTATTTGACTCAGTTAACAAAAACTAATAACCTTTTATATTTTCTAACAAAAAAAACAAAGAAATTTCATTTACTCCCAATGATATTTTCATATTTGTTGGAAATGTAAATTATAACTCTATATATAAACATTGTAATCTAATCTCTTATTCTCAATAATTTAAAATTCATAAAAATGGCAATAAAAATCAGATATGATGAATTAAGCAAAATACATAATTCAAAAGATGTTACTAACATAAATTTTATAAACACCATTCATGTATTGATTCTGAAGAGTATCAAAACTAATTTCTTTTTACAATGTTTTGCCAAAACATTTATCTATTATGATTTCTTAATGTGAAGCCTTAACTTGTATTTATAGGCTGAAATGGGTGGTTATGGTGCAAAATCACCTATTTTGTCTTTTTATAAAGGTTCTAAAACACCAATGAGAAATTACAATTTTTAAATGGTACAAAACCTTTTTACGTAATTATCACCAATTGAGAAAATAATCGATGTTTTTGTATTAATTACAAAAATACATCATCAACTTGCACAACTTAAAAAATCAAGTTGTAAAAATTACAAAGACAATTTACAAAAATACATTACACATTTACAAGGGGAAAAAGAGTGCAATAACACAAGTTAGGTAGAAACAAATAAGAGAAGGGAATACACAAACACTAGAATCAATAATTCATTTTTGTTATTGTTGTATTGATAATTCTTTCCCTCTAAAGCATTACCTTGATCAAGTCTTCATCTCATTTATCTATGTACCTATAGGCAATGTCTTTTGAGTATTTGCACTCTTTCATTTCTTGAAGCTTTCCTCGAAGACTCTTTATTTTCATATCTAAAGTATCCACATTCACTTGGTACATAGAAAATTGGTGAAGTTCTTAATAACCAAATGAAAATGTAGTGACAATGTTTTGAAATTGTTCTTTGAATTATCCAATTATGGTCTAAATTAAAATCAAATTTACCTCTCGATCCTTGTCATTGATAAAATGGAAATCCATCTTCTTGACTTCAGTGTCAATTTCCATCAATATGTGACTTCCAACTGACCTTGCATTACTAAATTGATGAACACATTATTGAAGGCACTATATTCTAAATTGGTGGCCCAAAAACATTAATTATAATATATAATTTCATATTTATTGATTAACCCTTTTTCAAAAAGTTTAATAGAAGAAAATTTTGAGAATTAGACAAACCTAAGCATGAGTTCTTCTGAATTTTGATTCTCTAGAGCATATTCATTTTCATTTGTTTCTTTTTATTTATATTGATATTGAATTTTATAGAACATCATCATTGTGAAGATAAATACTAAGGACCCTTGATCTACAATCTTTTTAATCTAGTCTTTCACTACAATACCTATTTGGCCCAATTCTCTCACTCTTTCCAGTGTCTAGGCATGAAGACTCAATGAAGAGATATATGGTTTAACTATTCAAATGAACCCTAGACACATGGTAATAACCAACCTTGATTTTTGACTTATCTATTTCAACTAATAGAATGGCCACTTCTACATATTTTTCTCCCTTTTAATTTATCATCATTAGTGAAACTATCCTTGCTTTCTTTGGCATCTTTGGGAAATAAGCTATCAAGGTTCCAAAATATATATCTTCAGGTTGAACATTTTTCTCATTATTTTCACTACTATAGACAACCAATTTTAATTTATTGTGATTGAAGAAGGAAATGAGATAGATGTTAAAAGAGGTGGAACAATAATGACTACAGTTGAAACAAGTGTTTTCTCAACTAGGACACCTTAAAAATATATTTCAATTTGGTCTTGTTTATTGATTGTTTCAACAAGTATTCTTGGAGAAGGATCAATGGGCAACTCAAGATTTGAGAAAGAGGATGAAGAGATAAGAATAACCTCCTACAATGGGAAAGCAAAGGACATAGGGAACATTGTATCATCTAAAGCTAAGAATTTTTGGCTTGTGTTCTTTATGAGTTCTTAAGAGAATGCAAAGCCATCATCTGGAATCTCTTGAGTAATAAAAATTTTATGAGAAGAAGAAATATTTTCACCAAACCTTTTTATTTTCAGCTTGATAGTATTCCATGGTTGAATATCTTGTTAAATAGTTTTAGGTTCACATTCTTCTTCTATCACGGGAGGTCTTTCACAAGAGATTACCTCATCTATTTTTTTGGCTCATCCTAATGCTTATAGAAGATGCAAAATTCATCATTCCCAAGAGGTGGAGGGAAATCAACATTTGTAACATCAAATCCTTATCCCTTCAACCATATAAGAGCTATGTCATGTGCAACCCTTATCCTAATTTTGAGAGAAG
Source organism: Torreya grandis (assembly GCA_037957365.1). NCBI lineage: Eukaryota > Viridiplantae > Streptophyta > Pinopsida > Cupressales > Taxaceae > Torreya > Torreya grandis. The sequence goes on along the minus strand of JARHVA010005735.1, from coordinate 435,805 downwards.
TAGATTCTCTTTGTCCCAATTTACTAAGCTCAATGGCTTTGTCACAATGCCATCTCTTTCAAAAATGGGGTCTAATGTGACCTAATCATCTAATAACTATTTTAGCACTTTCATTATTCCAAATTTGACTATTTATACCATGGTAAACTATGAATAGTCTCTAATTCTCATTTACTTCTCATCATCACAATCCATCTAATAGCCTTCAAAATGTGAAACATGATAAAATGGAGATCTAAGATTGTGTTCAATTAAGTTGTTATTATCAAGTGAAAATCTATTTTCAAATATCCTAAGGCTATAGTGAGACATTCATTACTAAAATATCTTGGCCTTTACTAATGAAGGGCATGTATACCTGCTAATAAATATTAGAAAATTGATCCCTATTTTATATCAACTTGTCATAAACTTGTGTTTTTCAATAAGTTATCTCGCCAATTCCATCAACACCCATTTATCATTGACATATTATCGGAGATTTTAAGGAGATACTTCAAAATCATTGATCCTCAAATAACTGAATCTTGAAAATTGTATAAACTAAGATCCCCATATTGTTATTTTTATTATGGCCAAAACTAATATTCTTGTGTTGAATAGTTACTTTTCAAATAATTGGATGACAAAATGAACGAAAAAATTGTTAACTCTCTTGAAGTGATGAGAATTTTCCTTCAATGGTAGATGCGGATAGAAGTCATATACCATTGCTTTCTAAAAATCACCCACTGTATGTAATCCATCAAAATAGCTTCAACTTACTATAGTGAAAACAAGGTATGAAGTCATATATAATTTTGATGTGTCTTTTACCTCCATGAGTTACTTTTGAATGGAATTGTTGATCAATTCATCCCAATTGATATATTTCTTATTTCTAAGGATGATCTAGATGAATGTGTATATCCATGTCTAAGAACTATTTGCTATTTTCTTTCTCACTATCCTATACAATAATGTGATCATGTCACTTATCTCATTTTTGAAATATGATCCAACAAGAGTTTTAGAGGGCAAATGGGGGAATGCTTTGATGTAATCAGCCATACTTTATATACTTGTTTAGAACATGCTATAACAATGTCATCCCAAAATATCTAAGACTCATGGGTTAGATCCATAAAGGCTTCATGATCTAGTAGGTAAAAATTGTTTTCAATTTGCTCAGTAGAAAAACTCACTACCAACTCCCCTATGGATCTCTCACCTCTCATGTCTCTAAGTTATAATTATTTTACGCAATCAAAACAAACTCAAGAGACTATAGTGACATCAATAATGTTGCCACCTCCACCAAACCACTATCAAAAATACTTTGGCCAAAATCTATGTTATGTACTACAATCATTCTTTCCCAAAACTCATTCAAGTTGATATTTCCTAGATTGGTGTCAGTGATATTTCTAACGTTGGACTCTAGTTGTCAAGGAAGAGTCACACCTTAAAATTAGTATTTCATGATTTATTTACCTTTACTCAAAATCTCCTTTTCCAAAGAATGAGATGATGACATCAATTTGACAATAAAATTATCAAAATTTAAAATTTGCTAAAAGCTCCTTATTTGTGAGAAATGATAAAAATGAAAATTGAGGTTGTAATCATAAATTGATTGTACAAATTGCTTTGACAAAATTTTAAGTCTCCTTGTATGAATTTCAATTTTCTTTCCACCAATGTTTCAGCTTGCAAATGTCCCTGTTGAAATTCTTCTTTGTATCTTATTACAAATTTTTCTTGCTAATGGAAATCAATGAAATAAATTATAAAAATAATTTATTTTCTAATTTTCACACCATTTCCTTTTTCCCTATGAATTTATAAAATTTCCAAACATTGCCAATTGTAGAGGAAATTTGTGACCACTCAATGAACTGAAAAGATTAGGATTTTACCATGACCAATTTTATTCCTAGTTTTTACCACTTCAAAAAATAAAAATTACCAAAAAACCCCATCAACCTTTTCAAAGTAAAAAATGTACCAATTAAACAACATGAAAATTAAATATTTATGAAATATAAAAAATAGTAAATGTCATTCCGAAATTTTCACGTTCACTTTTGCCCTTTTCTTTTTAGCTTTTCCCATGAACTTTTATTATTTTTTAATATTCCTTTAGTCAACAACTATCACTTGTTTTATTTTTTATCACTTAGTAATTTTTCACTATTTTCTATTCCACTCAACCTCTTTTTTAATTTATTTTTTACTTCTCCAACCTAGGCATATGGCCTACAGTACGGCTGTTGTATGGTTGGGCACTAGGGAAAATGAAATTTTTAAAAAATTTTCTTAAACTTTCTCATGTGTTTGGATCATATGACTCAATGGATGGGAAATAGATCAAACTTTTAAAAACTTTTATTCAAAACTGACTATAAAAGGGCCATACAACTTGGCTAGCTAGAGGATAAAAATAGAAAAACTTTATAAAAACATTCTAAACTAATTGACCATAGGCCGTACGATTTGTATAAATAGGAAAAAAATTAAAAAATTTGACAAACTTTTTATCAAAAATGCTAAATTGAATTTTTTAAATAAAACTAACCCTTTCTACAAGATGTAAAGCTTGATGAAGCATGGAGGAAAAGGAAAATAAATGCCATGTTTGAAAATGTATTATTTTCTAGTTGAGGAGAAAAATAGTAATTTAAATTCTACTTCTTTTCAAAATTTATACAACAAGAATGGTGATTGTTTTGGTAGAGGAAACCAGAATAAAATTCATCAAAAAGCATTTCCTATTCTTTCTTCTTTGGACCCTTCAAGAGAAAACTCTATGTAGCACCTAGTTTTGTCTTAGAATTTTCTTTTAAAATTCTCCATGAACTCACACAATAAAATATTTAATTTTTTATATCTGGTTCCCTTCAGTGAATTTGATAAAATTTCTTACTCGTAGTAGCTGGCCAAATCATGGATGGAAAATTAATTTTTAAAATGTTTTAAAATTACCAAATTTAACATGCAAATTGAAAAGATAAATTTGGAAGAAAGACATTTTTTTTTTTTCAAATTACCTAAGGAAGTAACTATATTTGCATGATTGACAAAAAAAGATTTTGAGTTTGCATGCAAGCTCGAAAATAAGTTTCAATTTACAATGGTAAATTTACACATGAAAAATGTAATTTGTAAAGTAGAAGTTTGCATTAACATGGATTTTAAAAATGTAATTTGCATTTACGCAATTAAAATAAGCATGACTTTGATTTGAGCAAAAAAAAGGAAAATTAAAAATAATTTGCAAATTACATGAAGTTTAAAAATATTTTTACAAATTGCATGGAAACTGATTTTTTTTTGCAATTTGCATGAGAACCAAAGATATTTTTGCAATTTACATAGGAATCAATTTTTTTTTGCAAATTGCATGGAAATACAAATCAGACCGAAGCCAAGAAATATTTTTCAAATTAGATGGATATTGAAAAATGTTTTACAATTTGCACAACTTGTGAAAAAGGAAAATATGTTTACTCAAATCATAAAAAATGAAATCATTTTTGAAAATTATAGGGAACGCTTAAAGATTTTTTAATATACAGTTTAAACATGTGTGTTTAAATATCTCAAGATAAAAAAAAAAGAGAAGCAATAAATTCTTGAGTAATTAATTAAAAATAATGATTTTCTCAATAGTTTGACATTTTGGGTGATAATTAATAAAAAAGTTGTTTATTTAAAATTTGATTTTTCCACTATTTTTTTTAATTTTCAAAATATATGAAAAACACGTCAAAAATAATGTCTATAAAACATGAACACTGTCAAGTCATATTCACTATAATTTGACCAATTTAAATTTTTTGTCTTAAATTATAAGGTTTTATTGATGGAGGTATTGAATGAAATATATCTAAATGTTCATCTTAGAAACAAATATCTCAGTTCCTGTGAAACTTATATTTTTATTTTTGTATGTGTATATATTTTTATTTTGTATGTTTATATGAAAAGTACTAAACCTTAATTGGAAAAGCATGTATTTAAAGAAACAAGATTAATTTGGTTAATGCATATGAAAATAACATGGATAAATTTATTTTACCAATATAGGAAGATGTTTTTTGTATGTATAAAACAAAACAAAAAATAATCAGAATAATTTTTTCTTTCTTATGTATTAATTAACTGGTAACTAACATAAAAGAAAATGCATATCTAGAAATGCATTATTGATGAAAATTTTCCAAATTGAAACATACCTAATGTATATATATTGAAGAAGTGGTTTCCTTTTTTGCATCGGCACCAGATGAGGGCATGTGATAGTAGTAGTAAGACTTGATCATCTAGTTGTTCACCAAATTAAGAAATGGCTATTAGTTGAATGCAGACATGAATTGTTCCTCTACTAATAAAATTCTTATCTCTATTTAAAAAAACCATACTCATAAATATTAAATTCATGCCAACATGGAAATATAAAAATCAAACAATACTTAGAAATAAATAATAATTAAATTCATATATGAAAACCAAAATGAAAAGTACACATTCATAGAATAAAATCAAATAATAACTCAATGCAACAAGTTTTTCTTACACATCAATGAATTGAAATTTATCTCTAGGATTATAATGTATTATCAAATAGAGGATTTCAAACTAGTATTAAGCTTTGTCTCAGAATATAAAAAATAGAAAGTAGCATAATATAATGCAATTTCATCTTACAAATAGTATCCCATATATGATCTCATAGTATTCATGCTACCATAGATTTTTAAAATCAAAAAAAGAAAAAAAATGTATAATGGAATGAAAATGCATTGTGTATAAGCTAACCATAATATCCTCCCATGAATTAATATTACCTACATAAACTTAGAATATTGAAATAAATGGTAATTTTTGAAATACAAATATTTAATGAAAATAAGCTCAATAAATGAACCTGCATCTATGTATCACAATAAAATGACACAACAAACAAAAAAAATTAAATTACGTGCATGACAAGATGTTTTTCATACGCACATTAGAATGAAATATGGACAAAAATATTTCAATAACATATGTTCTCAATGTAATATTAATAATACCCTAAAATATTCATATATGATATATAATTTTAGATTCTTAATATCGAAATAACAAATTATTTATGCATATGTTCATTCACATTAATAAGGAATTGGACCTAGTTCTAGATATACACACAACTGAATACATTGTAAATGATAATTCCCATCTACTAATCAATAAAATGGCATTAAAAATTGTAACACCTTGCACCTTCTAGCATATCATGGACTACCCTTCAACTGACCTAAACATCCTTGAGGTATGTTCATAAAAGAAACTAAGTTACATTCCATGCATCACCACCAATGACAGGCTCATGATGACCATATGAAGACCTAATCATATATGTACTAGTAATAATGAAGGTCAACCATTGATGACATATGATCATAAATGGCTTATCCCATTATGAAATTTCTATCAATATAATAAGATTATGTGGATACTCCTCATATGTGGAAACTAAAATTTAGAAATACATTTGTATGATGACATATAATGTTTTTGATCATTTTGAAATGAACTAATAGAATTATTTGTATGTATTAATATGTTCTTTTTATTATGGTTTACACACACACACACACACACACACACACACACACACACACACACACACACACACACACACACACACACACACACACACACACACGTGCATGCACACATGCGCATGTGCACACAAACACACACACACGCACGCACACGCACACGCACGCATGCACGCGCGCACACACATACACATTTCCTTGCCTTTATAGGTTTTATTCTTGTTTATTCTCATAATGGGATGCCTTTAATATTGATTTACAGACCTTTATTAATAAAATATATTATAATATAAGATATCACAACTAATTATTTTGGTCATATACAAACATATTTTTATAAAAGTAATTTTATTATTTATGTATGTTTTACTCTCTATTTATATATATAAACCATATATGAGATAAAAACCAATTCATAAAATGAACCCCTATATATGTGTGGGGGAGTCATTTTATGAATTGGTTTTTTATCTCATGTTTAAATTTTTTTCTATCACATTTATTTTTTAAATTGAATCTTAAATATTCATAATTTTAAACCATAGTCAATTAACTTGAATTGTTTGATAACACACATTAAAATAAAGTGATATCAAGGAAGAAAATGATTTTAAAATATGCATAGAATTATTGATATTGAAAATAGTTCAAGGCTTTTGAAATAAATTTACACATGAAGATGTGATGCCGTGAAAAAAATATTTTAGAATAAAAATCAAATAACCCCATCATCGTGCATGAAATATGATGAGAAAATATGTCACATGCATAACCCAAACAATATGTCCTATGATATAGGTTTAGACTATCCATACTATTAGTGTATTTTACTAGTTAGCTTTAAGTTAATTCTTCCATGACCTTAGTTAATGCTTTCATTGTGCTTCAATTGTACATGCAAGCATTGGGAACTGGTATACTTCACTATAATTAAACCTAGTTAGGTTTAGTACAGGGGATGTTAAATGGGAGTTAATGAATTTGTCAAACTCTACTAACACTAACAAATTTTATCTATACTTACACTCTTCTCTTAATTCAATTAATGATGAACAATATTCTTTGTTGATGCTTATTTTAACCCAGAGATTCAGGTATATTTCTACATGGTCTCAAAGCAAATATGGGTTAACCAAAAGTTTAGTATTATGAAGATTTTTTCAAACCTACTATGTGGATGCTGTGAGGATTGAAGGCAGCAGAAGCTCAACAGAGAGTATTTGACACATACAAGCACTATCAAAGATACTCTATCATCACTGCTACCATAGCAAGAGTGGTATATATCTATTTGTATTAGTCATTTGAAGGGTTTGTTATGGATTTGGTTAATGTGTTTAGAGGAAGCCCTAGTTTTTTTATAACATTGAATTATTTGAATCCTTTTAGCTTGCATAGGGCCTGGTCATTCTCATACCTTACACCATTCACATTTTCCTTCCATCTATGGCCTTCACACTTTTTTCATGTGGTTGGTCTATTCTTGGACTTTACTTGTACATCATATTCCTTGCCTTTGAGTTATTCTACCAATTTACCAACGTTAGAAGCTTCAAGGAAGGTTATTTATAATTAAGGTATTGGATATATATGTGACCCTTCACATCCAATTAGTAGGAAATTGTGTTGTGAGCTAACTACAAGCCAAATAACTTGTGTGTTGCTCTTTAATATCCATACATGCCATTAATCAAAGTTCTATCCCAGGCATGCCACTAAAAATTTCTTAATTTAGACTGTTAGAATGTGAATTGTGATAATATCTAAAAATGTTCATAAAAGTCACAAATGTGCTAAGACCAGCTATAAATCTATTTTGTATAGACATAAACACTTAATAACCATCTTTTAGCTTAACACATTTGGTAGATGCAAATAGAGATCCTACATTACAAGGGTCATTTATTGTTCTACTTGTATGGGTGAGCTTCATGTTTAGGGATCTATGGTGTGAAGCTTTGATAGCTTCAATATTGTATTCCTTTCTATTGTGGTAATCTAATTTTTTGATCAAATCTTGATGTCCTCACTCTTGAAATGCAATGATCGTAGATTGCTAAGACCCTCACTAGCAATGTATTCCTCTACTTGATGTGCATGGTATTGGAATTAATGGTAAAAAGAGACACAGATCTTGACCACTTAACTTGCATGCCAAGTCCAAGTGAACACCATGTGGAAATGCATTTTGATCCTTTAATAGCGTATCTAATTGTAGCTCTGATCGATAGTTGCTAGTCCAAAGGAATTTTCATTCTTCTATTGACTCTTCATATGCATACATCCTTCCTCCATTGGTTTTGTAAAACTTAATCTTCTCATTACAAGTTAAAACATAATTTCCCCTAATCATTTTTTGATAATTCTAGCGGAAAAGATTTTAAAATTACTTTTTAGGTGGCTATTTTATTGTACTTTAAGTGAGTAATTTTTTGCTTAATTACACATAAGGGTAGGAAGGGTTATTTCTAATTTTTGTTCACGTGGGGAGGTTCTTAGTTTAGCATCAATTCCAATGGATGGTCACATGACATACTTGGTGTTTGAATCTGTTTACAATTTAAACATTCAGTGCAATTTAATTAAATAGGCCATTAATGATGGAAAAAGTAGTTTGCTATATTTTTTTATTGGTAACTCAAAATTAAGTGCTACTATTTTTAAAAGTGCATATTTTTTCATCATCTTTCCATTGGTTTATATTTTTTGGCAAAATGTACTCAAGTTATAAAGTGCCATATTCAGGGGGTTTGGGCCCTACTATTTTCTACAACATACTTCATGCACTAATTGTTCTCATCTGTATGGACTCATTTTTAGCTTAGTCCAAAGTCATTATCTAGATCATGCACCATTATTTACCCACTCTAGCACTAATTTCTCATTTGGATGCATTTTTGGCTATGCCTGACATTTCTTTCCTGAGTGTGCTTTAGGGGGTTCATTGAAGAGTATTTTGTGTATTTGTGCACTTTTTTAGTGTCTTCTCTTGGTCATATTGACCTCATTTAAGAGATTTCACATGAGAATAATTATTTCATCTATATTGATCCTTCTTGGGAAGGAAAATTATGCTTCTTGATGTGCTTATATGGAACACTTACTCACATGCAAGAATCATATGCCATTTTTATATGGACATATTCTTGCACACACTAATCCTGTTTAGTTCAATAAGTGAGATAATATTTGTGACAAAGTTTTTCCCACTCTATTACATCATGTTTCCATGGATTTTCATTACGATGTGGAACATATAGAGTGTCCATGCACTATTTGGAGCATACTACAAAGTGTTTTTGGTGATCCTATTGAGATTCATGTCACACCTCTACTTCCTATCATATCTTTAGAGACTATTGTACTCTCTCCTCATGATTTTATTTACTATGATGATACATCTATGGTAGATAGTGTTATTCCTTGTGTTGATCCATCACTAAAAGATGAGATTCTACCAAACCTTAGTTATCCTATTGTAGATTCTACATTTGTTCCTATGCATATTAATTCTCTCTCAGAACCTTCACAAACTTGCATTTCAAAGGACTTTACTGATTTTAGTGAGAGTATACTTATTAAATGTATTGATGACTCATGTGTCCCTAGATACATTGATCTTGGAGATCTAAGTGATTCATTTGTAGACTAGTCTTCAATTTTGATAGTTGTTGAGCCTTGCTCTCCTATTCCCATGGACATTCCTTTAGTGAATGTGCCATCTTTATCTTCTTCTTCATTTCCATCTAAAGTTAGTCCTATGATATTTGATCAGATTTTGGCACATTCAAGCATTAGTAGGGAGACATTTGAGCATTTTTTAGAGATCTACATCACGATTCCTATCTACACTCCACTTGAGTGGGAATTCATTAGTTTGAAAACTCATGCTTTCTTTCTTCAGAAAGGAAGAGATAGTAATTGTTGTAGAGGGACCTATTATAGCATTCACCATGTGACATTCTACACATACATTATATCTCTTCTTTATGGAGGCTCACATCTTTCATATTTTGTTGGATATTGGGATCATCACTATGTACTTGGGTAAGTAATCAGGCATGTTATCAAGACCTAGTTTTATAGCCCATCTAAGCTATGATTCAGAGGGATTTTGGTGTGTGATTTTTATTCCTTACTTCATTTTTTGTCTTTCTTTTGGAGGGGAGTTTTTTTCACTGGGTTTTCTCTTTTTACTCCACTTATTGAGAGTTGCATTATATGTGGGTACCTTAGTAGGCTTTGTTGCTGGGACCCATCTTTTCTTTTCCACAACCTAAACTATGATTAAGAGGGGTATTAGAGTATTTTACCAGTTAGCTATTAGTTAATGCTTCTGTTACCTTAGTTAATGCTTCCAGTGTGCTTTAGCTATACATTCAAGCATTGGTAATAGGGATACTTCACTATAATTAAGCCTAATTAGGTTTAGCACAAGTGATGTTAAGTGGGAATTAATGCATTTGTCAAACTCCACTAACACTAACAACATTTGGCTATATGTGCACTCCTCTCTTCATTAAATAAATAATGAACAATCTTCTTTGTTGATCCTTATTTTTAAACTAGAGATTCTAGTATATTTCTACACATACCATAATGTAGTAATTGAGAAAAATCTTTCCTTTAGTTCAAAAATTAATCTCATTAATCTTCACTTCCTCAAAAAACTATCCTCTTCATAATTTCTCATCTTAATTATATATGGTTGAACCTATATCTCCAACTATCTCCTCTTTGAAGCACTACCTTTTATATATAATTGTCTTTCCTTTTATTCAAGAGTCCTTATGATCATTTACTGGTAACTACTTTGAACCAATCACATTAATTCTGATATTGTGTTCAATCTTGTACCTTGGCTTCAACATTACTTCTAGCGTCATTTTCTTCTATCCAGGATTATTTTTACGCACGTTGTTTTCATAATAATTGTAATCTTCATTCTTTTCCTATAAGTTGTCTAATGTTTCATTCCTTATACCCACATTCTAGCTTTTCTATATTTACTTTTGTTGCTAGGAAGCTATGTTTCTTGTCACCATGCACATATTGTGGACTCTTTTCATAATAGATATGGCAGTTACTTTGTCATTTATTTTCTCCATGACTATGGTACACCATCATTTTCACTTTACTATTCATTTATTCAATATCTATTGTGGATCCTAGTTCACATTGAGATGGTTTTACACACTATAAATATATTTTATTTTAGATAACATCGAGGCTTCTTTATTTTTTTCTTTCTTCTCCCATTCATATTTTTTTCTTCTTTTTCTTTTTGGGTGCTGTGGGTGGCTTCTCTTCTTATTTTATTTCTTCCTCGTTACACATGAAATGGGCTTATCGAGTTGTGATTTTACTATAGCTAATGAAAATATAAGATCTTAGTAAAGCTCTATAAAGATTCTAAGGATGTAGATTATGACATTGACTACCAATGCTCAGAAAGATGATCAGCAGGGAGCAAAAAATGCATATGCTATCCCTTTATTTTACTGCCAGTGAATTATAGTTGATAGGTAACAACTCCAGTGTGAATTATGCCTTGATTGGTGAACCAATCTAAGGTGGACATTCTAAACATGTAGCAACTCCTTTGTGAGTTTATGTACATTCATTGCACTACTCACAAAAGTGAGAACATGATGGATAGTCTTTGTGGAACATGATGCAAAATGATAGCTTGCCACTACAATTCTCACATTATGTACTTTAGTTCCACACAAGCTTGATCGACCCCTCGTTGACCACATATAGTGCTTCAACCTTATTATATAAATAGAGAGAGGAAGAGTAGAATCCATTTTTTTATAATGAGAAATAGTAGGCAACAAGTGGAAATGAATTATCACTTCACAATTTGAGTCTTCTCCCTTTCATTGCTTTTATTTGAGTCATACCACCAACTTTGTATAACGGTTGAGTGCACAATGGATGCTTCATCTACAAAATAAGAAGCAGAAGATCCAACCATTGAAAAATTTTTGTTGACATTGAAGAAAAATTCCAGCAATGAAAGTGTTGCCAGACTAATTAGTGATAGAAGTGATTATGTCCAAATTCTGAGGGATTATATTAGACCACCAAGCCAGAGACCGAGGTTGAATGAGGTGGCTTTGTCTGATAGTGTTTCAATGGTCGATGTCAATGAACTCAATGGCCACTCCAGACAATCAGTGTGACAGTAGAAACAGAGCAAAAAATTAATATAACAAAAAAATAAGTCAAACACTGATTGCTACGGCAATCAAGAAGCTATTTTTAATTTTATTAATTATGCTTAACAAAAATTATGAATAGTGAACATAAATAGATTTCAAAACAAATCAAATTAAAATATAAACTTATGTTTAATTGCATGCTAAGTAGTGACTTAACTAGCTAAACTAAGACTGAACCAATTTAAGTGTAAAAACTGTGTGCATGAGAGGCTGCATGCATGAGAGGCTACAAAACAAGTAGTGAAAATTAATCAATAGTTTCTAACACTCCTCCTTAATTTCTACCACTAACTACTTCAACATTTACAATGCCTAAATTTTGTCTTAGATAATCAAAACCATCCTTTGCTAGGGCCTTTGTAAATATATTTTCCAATTGGTCTTTAGATCGGCAGAACTCCAAATGGATTTCTCCATTGTTCACTAACTCTCTGATAAAATGAAATTTTGTATCAATGTGCTTGGTCTTCTTGTGAAAAACATGATTTTTTGACAGTGCAATTGCTGATTTCTTGTCACAAAAGATTTGTGTTGACTCCTTTTGTGCTTGTAATAAATTTGTCAATACTCTCCTCATCCAAGTTGCTTGACATGCTATTGATGTGGCTACTACATACTCTACTTCAGTTGATGAAACTGTTATTATAGGTTGCTTTTTGGATGCCCATGTGACCACACCTATTCCAAAAAGAAAGGCCTGTCCAGAAGTACTCTACCTATCATCAATGATACCTACAAAATCACTATCAGTATAACCAATCAAATGAAAATCATTAGTTATGGAATATAAAATTCCATACTTTGTTGTTCCTACCACATATTTCAATATCCTCTTTCCAACTTGCCAATGTGAGTCTTTTGGTGAGTCCATGAATCTAGAGATTAAATTGACCCCATACATGATATCTGGTCTTATAGCTGTAAGATACATCAAACTACCAACTAGTCTTTTGAATGTTGTAGAATAAACATTAGACCCTTTGTCTTATTTGCTAAGTTTAGTCCCTATGGCAACTAGTGTAGGTGTTGAGTTGCAATTCAACATCTTAAACCTCCTTAACACACCCTTTGCATATTTAGTTTGACAAATAAAAATTCCCTTCTCTGATTATAAAACTTCTATGCCCAAAAATTACTTCATTAATCCCAAATCTATCATTTCAAATTCTTTCTTCATTGCTGATTTAAATGTGTCTAAAAAAAATTTTCTAGTGAAGATCAAATCAACATACAAACACATAATCAAAATATGTCCTTATTTGTTGATTTTAGTGTACAATGTAGGCTCACTATTGCTTATGTTGAATCCATTGTTTTTCATGTATGAATCAATCCTACTATACCATGCTCTTGGTGCTTGCTTGAGACCATAGAGAGCCTTCTTCAATATGTAGACTTTTTCTTCATGTCCATGCACTTCATAACCTGGTGGCTGTTTCACATAGACGTCTTCATCTAGGAAACCATTCAAGAAAGCTGAATTGACATCCATTTGATATACATTCCAATTATTTTGTGCAGTTATTGCTAAAACAATTATAATAGTATCAAGTCTAGCAATTGGAGCAAATGTTTCATTATAATCAATTCCATGTTCTTGTGCAAAACCTTTTGCTACTAACCTTGCCTTATGCTTTTCAACCTTTCCTTCTACATCGATTTTGGTCTTATAAACCCATTTAAATCCTATGCAATACTTTCCTTCAGGTAGATTAATTAGATCCCATGTTTGGTTTCTTTCAATGGCATTCATCTCTTCATCCATTGTTTTTATCCAATGTTCTTCATTAATTGCTTCTTCATAATACATAGGATCATGAGAGAAAAGAGCAAAATCTGAACATAAATCTAACTTCTCTTCTTGTTTATAAATCTCATTCAAGTTTCTCATTTTCTTACCTTTAAATCTTGATCTTAAAGTGACAAGAGTTAGATCTGATTCATCACTTACTTGTAAATTTAGGGTAGGATGACATGCATGACCAGATGATTCACCTTGTGCTAAGCTCCTAGGTGTTCTTATTGGAGTGCTTATTCTTGCCTGTGGAGAGGATTGATCACCTTGAAAATTTTGTTCTTTAGATTCTTCTTCATTTTGGGGAATTAGTGCTCCAATTGTGATGATTTAATCAATGCTCCATCCCATGCTTCTTCTTCCTTAAATTCCACATCTCTTCTAATAATCACTTTCTTTGAAATGGGGTTATACAACTTATAAGCCTTTGATTCTTCGCTATAGCCAATAAAAATATATTTCTCACTGCTATCATCAAGTTTTCTTCTCAATTTAGATGGTATAAGAGAATATACAATACAACTAGAAACTATGAAATGATGTACACTATGTTTCTTACCACTCCAAGCTTCTTGTGGAATTCGATCTCTAACACTCTTTGTTGGGATTCTATTCAAAATATATACTGCACATGCTACTACTTCTATCCAATATTCATTTGATAAATGTTTGGCCTTCAACATGCTTCTAGCCATCTCCATGATTGTTCTATTTTTTCTTTCTACTACACCATTATAATGTGGTGTGTACCTTGTAGTCAATTGCCTTTTAATGCCATGATATCTGAAAAATATTTAAATTCATTGACATATATTCACCTCCTCTATCTGATCTACGTATCTTGATGTAAAGACCACTCTGATTTTTAACCATAGCCTTGAATTCTTTTAATTTTCAAAAGGCTTCAGACTTATTTTTGAGAAAATATATCCAAGTCTTTCTGCTAAAATCATCAATGAAGGTTATAAAATAAGAACTACCTCCAAATAATGGAATTTGCATTGGTCGACATAAATCACTATGGACTAGCTCCAATTTTACCTTTGCTCTATATGAGACTCCTACTAGAAAGCTCTCTATATGCTATTTTTCTAGAATGCAACTTTCACATGAACTTCCTAGCTGTTCTATTGGTGGTAATCCCTTCATTTTTTTTTGTAACAAATTCAAACCTCCAAAATGTAAATCTCTATACCTTAAATGCCATAGCCATGATTGGTCTAGATGCATGGTTTTGAAGTGGGATTCCTCTTGTCCTTGGATGCACTGAATTCAAAAAGGGAGCATCCGATTCTTGGTCATCTCAACTTTTCCTATCAACTTGTCATTTGGAAATTTGTCTAGTATTGTGCAAACATTATCCATAAAATATAATCTATAACCTTTTTGTACTAACTGTCCAACACTCATAAGATTATGCTTTAGTCCAGGTATAAAATAAACATCAAGAATAAATCTTCTTTCACCATTTTTTGCCAATACATTTATTACTCCTTTACCCATTACATCCACTTTGTTATCATTTCCTAATTTCACTTTAGATTTTATGAAATCATCAAGAATAGAAAAGAATTCTTTATTCCCTATCATATGGTAACTGGATCCACTATCTAAGAACTAAATATCTTTAGCATTTTCTTGAGCAACATGACAAGTGAGAAATAAGCTTCCAGAATTATAACTAGATTCATTTGTGTAATTAGCATTTTGCTTGTCAACATCTCCTTGTTTCTTTTTGCATTCACTTGTATAATGTCCATATTTTATTCATTAATAACTTTGAATGTTAGATTTATCAAACCTTTGGGAATTTTGCTGGAAGTGATTTTTGCCATGTCCTCTATTGTTGTAGTTTTGATTATTATTATCACCTTGATCTAGATTGTTCCTTCCATGTCTACCTCTGCCTCTTCCTTAGTTGAATGATACCTGAAACTTGAAATCATTCTCAAGAGAAGTATTGTTATTCCTATTCATTTTAGATTCATGTGTTAACAAAGATCCCATTAATTCATCTACTGATAACTGTTCTAAATCCTTGGTTTCCTCAATAGCTACAACTATTGCATCAAATTTGTTGGGTAAACTCTTGAGTATTTTTTTTATGATCTTCCGATCTGCTATTGTCTCTCCATTAGATCTAATTTCATTTACAATATTCAATACTTGACCCATAAACTAGTTTATAGACTCTGAATCATTCATTTGCAAATTTTTAATTTTTTTCCTAAGAGATTGCAATTTAGCTATTTTCACCTTTTTATTACCTTTATAGGTGGTCTCTAAGATTTTCCATGTTGACTTGAATATTTGTGCTACTGTAACTCTAGAAAAAGTATATTCATCCATTGCTTGTTGGATTAGGAATAGAGCTTTTGCATCCTTTTTCTTGTTCTCTTTAAGCTCTTCCTTTTGTGCTCGAGTTAATCATTGATGGGAAACCTCATCATGTGGTTTTACAAAGCCATTTTCTACCAAATCCCAAACATCTTATGAGAAAAACAATGTTCTCATTTTAATTGCTTAAAAATCATAATTCTTACCATTAAAAATGGGAATCTGGAGCTGAGAAATACTATTGTTTGTTTCCATGTCTAAAGTTGAAAGACCACACCATAATATCACTCAAATCATTCAAACTATAGAAATCCTCCATTATTGACAATGCTACAGCTATGGCTACATGTCTTTGGAACACTTTGACATACAACAATCAATGGATTGATGATGTATGCAAACAAAAGAGTTTGACAAGCATTAAATGGCTTTTTAATGCAAAGGTCGACAAAATCAGAAGCCATGCTTTAGATGAGCTCTTTGGTGGTGGAATAAAAATGATCAACACAAAGGAAACCTTGTAGTATATGCTTGTGCATACACTCACGAGTGTCAGTTCAACTTGCTAGTTTATTTTAACTTGCAGATGATGGTGCTTCTTGCACACTTCTGAGGCTTCCCTGGACACTTCTTTCACAAGATTCAAAAGACATAGCTCCTAGAATCACCTCTTATTCTCCTTAATTCATGCATTCCTCACTTGTTCATAGTTATCAGACTTCGCATTCTTTGTAGTGATTCACCTATGCAATAAATGATGAATGATTGGTAGCAGCCAACTAGTTTTCTACTAGAGCAGCACTCAAGTTGTATGGCTTTTCTCCCTGTTGGCTGCTATAATTTGTTGTCTCCTTTCTCTAGCTGTGCTTCTCTTATAATCCTGTCCTCTGTTACCAATTTGACAATAGAAATAGAGCAAAAAATAATATTTAAAAAATAAGTCAAACACTGATTGCTACAACAATCAAGAAGCTATTTTTAATTTTAATAATTTTGCTCACCAAAAATCTATGAATAGTGGAAATAAATAGATTTGAAAACAAATTAAACTGAAAAATAAATTGATGTTTAACTGCATGCTAACTAAGCAGTGACTTAACTAGCTAAACTAAGACTGAACCAATTTAAGCATGCAAACTGTGTGCATGAGAGGCTATGTGCATGAGAGGCTATGAAACAAGTAGTGGAAATGAATCAACAGTTTCTAAAGTGGTGATTCAAAAAATCTGATGTGCTTGTCAAGAAGATGGATTTTTTCAAGTGCATTCCAAAGTGTCTAGTAATTCTTTCAAATGAACTATCTAAATTTGAGTAAGTGATTTGAGGCAGTTACCTCTTCTTAAATATATGAACTAGCATATGCCATGTTATTCTTTGCTGACTTAAGATAAAATGTTGCCAAACATATAAAGTGACATAAACAAGCTAATTTTGAAATATTAAGAATTTTTGATAACTGATGCTCGCGACTCAAACATCCAATTCACTACATGCAACATGCAGATTTGAAGATTTGAGTTTGTTATTCTTAAATAAAGCAACATGCTAACTTTTTGTCCCATGTGTAGATTTATAGATTTAGACTTTTAGTTTTATTCTTATTTTTTTTTTTAAAGTTTTAGTTAAAAACTTTGTTTAAACCATGTCTTCTAGTGGTGCAGGTATAATGCATGATAAATGCATGTAGGTTTGCAATCTTTTTCCACATGCTGCAATTGTGCAGCAATGTAATTTCTTTTCTATGAAAACATCAATAATAAAGACTATTATATAGCCTACAAAAAAAGGTTTGTGTGTGCTTTGTTTTTTTTCTTAGTTTTATACTCTATTTTTCTGTTGTTATCTCATAACTTGTGGGTGTAGCAATTTGGTTTAGTTTTTAGATTCTACATTTGGTATCAGAGCAAGTTTTTTTCTTTTGGGTTAATGATTTAGTAGTTGGAATTTCACCAAAAAATTTATCATGTTAAATTATAACTCCTTACCCATTCCATAATTTGATGGAAATGAGTATGATTATTGGTGTATCAAAATGATGAGTTTTTTGATAGAAAAAGATTTGTGGGAGATTATTGAATTAGGTTATGCAGAGCTAGTTGATTGGAATGCCCTCACAACAAATAATAAAATAGCTAAGAAGGAGGCTAAGAAGAAGAATGATCAAGCCTTATTTCATATTCAAATAGCTCTAGATAAGAGCATATTTTCACAAATTACAAGAGCAAAGATAGCAGAGGATGCTTGGAAGACTCTAAATGAAGCTTACGAAGGTAGTGACCAAGTCAAATTTGTCAAGTTACAGACATTGAAGAGAGAATTTAAGAATTTAAAGATGCAAGAAGTTGAAAGTGTGAGTACCTATTGTGTCAAAGTAAAATATGTGGTCAATAAGATGGCTACACTTGGTGAAATTGTGAACAATGAGGTTGTGATCAAAAAGGTGTTGAGGACTCTGACACCAAAGTGGAACCATGTTGTCATAATCATAAAAGAAAGCAAGAATTTGTTTACCCTTCAATTTGATCATCTAGTTGGATCTTTGATGTCTCATGAAGAAAGATTGAGAGATTCATTTCGACAAAGTGATGAGAAAGCTTTTTCCTCCAAATTACAAATCACAAAGAATGAAGATGCCAATAATATCTTCAAAACGAATCAAGGCCAAGGTAGAGGAAAAAATTAGAATTACTCAAGAGGAAATAGAGGAAGAGGTGGTTTTTGAGGAAGAGGTGGTTTCAGAGGAAGAGGTTGAGGCCAATTTGGGAAAAGAAATATCAAGTGTTATCATTTTAAAAGGTATGGCCACTTTAATTATGAGTGTAGATTAAAAGAAGGTAATAATGGTAAAAGTGTTCATTATGCTCAAGAAGGTGATGAGAATCCTCCAGATAATTTATTTTTATCTTATGACAGAGCTGAAAATATTTCTAAAGAAATTTGGTATTTAGATTCGGGATGTTCTAACCACATGATAGGGATTGAAAAACTTTTTTCTGTAATGGATGAAATTTTTAAATCCAAGATCAAACTTGGTGATGACAAATCAATAGAGGTTGCTGCAAAATGAGCTATGGAAGTCCATAAAAAATAAGGTATGAAGAGTGTTTAAGGCATTTATTACACTCCAATGTTAAAGCATAATTTGTTGAGTGTTGGACAATTATGTGAGAAGAATTATAAAGTTGTATTTGAAAATCAACAATGTATAATTTATGATAAGAATCAATGAAATAGGGTGGTAACAGTTTTACATATGAGAAAGAATAGGATGTTTCCATTGAATTTTGGTGAACATAACAAGAACCTTGTCAATATGGCATAGGAGGATACAATTTGGTTGTGGCATCTTAGGTATGGGCATTTAAATTTTCATAGTTTGAACATTCTAACATCAAAAGCATTAGTTTTTGGTTTTCCTAAGGTTGAAGAGCATAAGGAAGTTTGTGAAAGATGTGCTAAGGGAAAGCATGCAAGAGAAAAATTTCTAAAAGGCATTGCATGGAGGGCCCATTATCCACTCCAGTTAGTTCATTCAGACATTTTTGGTCCTATGCAGATAAAGAGTTTGGGTAAGTCATCATATTTCATTATTTTATTGATGATTACTCATGATAGTGTTGGGTTTATTTTTTGAAGACCAAAGATGAAGCTCTTGAGACATTCAAGAGGTTTATATCCCTTTTAGAAAATGACAAAGGGTGTAAAATCAAATGCTTAAGGACTAATCATGGAGGAGAATTTTGTTCAAAAGCCTTTCAAGGTTATTGTGACATGCACGGTATTACAAGACAACTCACCACTACATACACATCTCAACAAAATGGTGTGGTTGAAAGGAAGAATCATATAGTGGTGGAGATGGCATGAAGCATTCTACAAACAAAGGCATTAAGTAATTATTTTTGAGGAGATGTAGTTACAACAGTAGTATATATTCTCAATCAGAGTCCCACTAGTGCACTTGACAGGATGACTCCATATGAAACTTGGTATGAGAAAAAACCAAATGTTAGTTATTTTAATGTTTTTGGTTGCTTAGTCTATGTTCATGTTCCTAATCAAAAGAGCCAAAAGTTAGATCCCAAAAGTGAGTCATGTATTTTAGTTCGATATAGTGAGGAAAGTAAGGCTTACATGTTATATAATCCTCTCACTAATAAGCTTATTGTGTCAAGAGATGTGTTTTTTGATGAAATGGGAGTTTATGGTCATCAAAAAAGCAATATGGAGAAGTCAAAATATGTTTTAAATGAAGTTATCATGGATGACATTGATTATGGGCAGCCCACTAGTATTTTTATTCCAAGTGCCACAAATCCACCAAGTAACCCCTCATCTAGTTGTTCAATTCCAAGTGTAAGTCCATATTCAAGTCCTAGTTCTGCAAGGAATGTAAGAAGATTGAGTGACATTTATCAAAGGAGTTCAAATCAAACACATGAAGAAAATCCAAGAGGTGAGACACTGAATTTTTATTTACTTACCAAGGCTGATTTTGAACCATCATGTTTTGAAGATGCATATACTAATGAGGTTTGGATGCAAGCAATGCAAGAAGATATGTATTCTATTCACATGAATGACACTTGGGAGCTTACAAAGCTTCCACATGACAAGAAGAAGATTGACACCAAATGGGTCTACAAGACTAAGTGTAACAGTGATGGAAGTGTTGAAAGGCATAAGGTGAGATTAGTTGTTAAAGGCTTCACACAAAAAAATGGCACAAGAAAGACAATAGACCATTAAAATGCTGATTTCATTAGCATCTCAAAAGAATTGGAGCATCCATCATATGGATGTGAAAAGGGCCTTCTTGAATGGGTACTTAGAAGAAGAAGTATATGTGAAATAGCCACAAGGTTTTGAAGTGCAAGGAAAATAAAATCATGTCTACAAGTTAAATAAGGCTTTGTATGGCCTCAAAAAAGCACCAAGAGCATGGTATGCTAGGATTGATGGATATTTTCAAGAGAATGGCTTTTAAAGAAGTAAGAGTGAACCTACCCTTTACTATAAACAAGAAGGTAATGATATTCTGATTGTAAGTTTGTATGTTGATGACTTGTTGTATATGGGTAGCAGTTCTATGATGAAGGATGAATTCAAAATTTCCATGATGAATGAATTTGAGATGAAATATTTAGGCCTCATGAAATATTTCTTTGGAATGCAGGTTTATCAAAGGGAGAATAAAAATTTTATTTGTCAAACAAGGTATGCTAGAGATGTGTTGAAGAAATTTGATATGGTTGATTGTAAACTAGTCTCCACTCCAGTTGCTCATAGAGTTGTGTTGTGTAGAGATGATGGTGCTAAAAGAGTTGATGAGATAGAATATAGAAGTATTGTTGTAAGCTTAATGTTTCTAACTCATACAAGACCTAATACTGCTTATTTAGTTTCACTTGTTTCAAGGTATATGGCAAAGCCATCAGAAATACATATGAAGGCAGCCAAGATAATTTTGAGGTATGTGAAAGGCACTCTAGATTTTGGTATTCATTACTACACTTCTAACATGTTCAATCTTGTTGGTTTTAGTTATTCTGATTGGGGAGGTAGTTTGGATGACTGAAAGTCAACATTAGCAAATTATTTTTCTTTTGGTTCTAGCTTGATTACTTGGAACTCAAAGAAGCAATGTATAGTTTCCCTTTCTTCTACAGAAGCAGAGTATGTTGCAGTCACTTTAGTCGGTACACAAGCATTATGGCTTAGAAAACTTCTTGAAGAAATTGGAGAGATTCAAGTTCAGCCTATAATTATTTTTTGTGATAATATTAGTGCTATTAAATTGGCCAAGAATCTAGTCCATCATAGTAGGGAAAAATATTTTGATTTAAAGCATCATTTCATCCAAGATTTAGTGCAGATGAAGGTAGTAAAATTGAAATACATCAATATTAAAGAATAGTTGGCAGATATCTTCAGAAAAGTAGTTGTAACAGATCAATTTTTGACACTCAGAGATCAGATTGTGATCCCTCCTAGCATCAAGGGGGAGTATGTTGATAACTGATGCTCGAGACTCAAACATCCAATTCACCACATGTAACATGCAGATTTGAAGATTTACGTTTGTTATTTTTAAATAAAGCAGCATGCTGACTTTTTGTCCCATACACAGATTTATAGATATAGACTTTTAGTTTTAGTTTTAGTTTGTTTTTTAATGTTTTAGTTACAAACTTTGTTTAAACCATGTCTTGTAGTGGTGCAAGGATAATGCATGATAAATGCATGTAGGTTTGCAATCTTTTTTCATATGCTGAGATTGTGCAGTAATATAATTTCTTTTCTATAAAAACATCAATAATAAAGACTATTATATAGCCCGCAAACAAAGATTTGTGTGTGCTCTATTTTTTTTCCCAAGTTTTATACTCTATTTTTTTGATGTTATCTCATAATTTGTGGGTGTAGGAATTTTGTTTAGTTTTCATATTCTATAAGAATTGTTTCTTTCTGGTGTTAGATTGTAAACTATGAAATGTCAGAGATAGTCTTAAATAGTCTACTTGATGTTGTAAAAGAGTTCTCAAACATGCATGTCCAATACAGATAGTAGTTTTGTTCAGACAATCGATCTCATGTTGTTCATCTATCTACCATTTTCAATGTTCAAAAAGAAAAAGTATATAGTTGGAGAGACAACTTTAGGCACCATTGTTATCTTATAGAAAAATATATAGACTCCTAGCCTTCACAACCTCTTTCTTATCAATACAATTATATAGCCTTTTAACACTCCATGCATTATAATGAGGATGAGTGTTTATCTATTGCATTAATATAATTATGGATGCAGAGAAGTTGTTAGCAAATACTGCACAGAGGTAACAACACTTATTCTATGCTTCCTTGCTACCATATCAGAGAACCTGGGACTGAAAGCAAACTTCCTTGATAAAGCTCTTGGAAATTATTCTCAACACATGGCCTTAAACCATTATCCTTGCTTCCCCAATCCTGAGCTCACATTTGGGTTACCAGCTCATTTAGATCCTAATGCTCTCACACTCCTTCTCCAAGGCCATATCTCAGGCTTACAAGTTTTTAAGAATGGACAATGGTCAGCATTGTAGCGAATACCTAACACTTTCATAGTCAATATTGGGGACCAATTACAGGTATACTATATCATCATAATAATTAATCATTTCCCTATGTGTGTAGTACACTTTGGCTATATCAAGTTAATTGTTAGTGATCTGCACAAAATTGAGCGTGTTGCAGGTTTTGAGCAATGGGATATACAAAAGTGGAATTTACCGTGTAGTGGTGAATTTGAGTGAAGCAAGGATCTTAGTTCCAATATTTTACTACTCTTCACTTGATGCACTAATTGAGACTGCTTCTCCTCTAATTAATAGTGACAACCCTCCTTGATACAAAAAATTTAGCTATGGAAAGTACTATCAGAAGTTTTGGAGCAAAGGACTAGAAGTAAAATCTTGCTTGGAGTCTTTTGTAACCGATGATAAATCCAGTGTATGCACCATGAATATGTTAGAAACTAAAGATTAATAATAGATAATTTCTCCACTTGACACTTAACTACCTATTCTACCTCCCTCTGCTGTCCACTCCTCATGCACCGCAGTTAACAAATAGTTAGACCTCAGTTAGTTCAAACAGTTAAACAACAGTCTTACTCCTTGCTCAGCTTCCATGCAGTAGCAATTGAAGTTAGTTTTAGATTAGTTAATGATTAGTTTATTTTCAGTTTGATTTGATAATAAAATCTATTTAAGGATCTCTTAGGCACAACTTTGTAATGATAGATCAAGAAAGATCAAGAAAGATTAATAAAATCTTGTTTTTCTCCATTGCTGTAGCAATTTGAGGGTTTGAGTTTTTATATTTCTATTAGTTTCTATTTTTATGCTCTATTTTATGCTGACAAATTGGTATCAGAGCTTTTGGTTTAGAGCACAGGTTAGAGGCAAAAGGCATAGCATCGAATTAGAGAAGATAAGCGCCCAGGTAGAACGCAAAGTCTGAGGCACTACCTACCTGCGTTATAACTTATATTGATTCATTTAAGCCATGGTAATGCTCATGGGAAATAGGCATTGAATTTAATAGAGTGTGTACCATTCATCAAAGAAATATTCAAAGATTTCTTTCAACCAGAACAGCCAACAAATATTTAGAGCATAGATTAGTTCTACCACTCTTTGCATCTCCATCATGATCCACAGTCAAAGTTGTAGTGAAGACTATTAAAATGAAAGCTTGTCAACACACTTTGTGGAATATTTCACCCCATTTTACCATTAGTTCATGGCCAATAGCAGCATCTGCTTACCTACAAGGTAGTGTTCTTCTGACCTACGCAGTTAATGCACAATAGTTCCACGTACGGAGCGCAGGTGTTTACAAAGAAAGTGCATCAGTTTGAACTAAGCGTAGTCAAAAAAATGCTTTTGTGCAAGGAGTATTTAGTCACTTTATCATGAGACATGGCAATGAATAATAGTATTTCTCAGCCTCAAATTCTTATTTTTAATGGTAAGAATTATGAGTTTTGGGCAATTAAAATGAGAACATTGTTTTGTTGACAAGATGTTTAGGATTTGGTATAGAATGGTTTTGTAGAACCAAAAGATGAGGCTGCCCATCAGGCATTAACATGAGCACAAAAGGAAGAGATTAAAGAGAATTAGAAAAAGGATGCAAAATCTTTATTTCTAATCTAACAAACATTAGATGAATCTATTTTTTCTAGAGTTGCAGCAGCAACGAAATCCAAATCGGCATGAAAAATATTG
This sequence comes from Torreya grandis, assembly GCA_037957365.1. Classification (NCBI taxonomy): domain Eukaryota; kingdom Viridiplantae; phylum Streptophyta; class Pinopsida; order Cupressales; family Taxaceae; genus Torreya; species Torreya grandis. Next base: position 411,078 of record JARHVA010005735.1, on the reverse strand, counting down.
GAGACTACCTACAAATGTAATACAAAGGTAAAAATTGCTAAATTGCAATCTCTTATGTGAAGTTTTGAAAATTTGGAAATGAATGATTTAAATTCAATCGACCAGTATATGGGTCAAGTATTGAATATAGTGAATCAAATTAGATCTAATGGAGAAACTATAACGGATCAGAAGATAATAGAAAAAATACTCAAGAGTTTACCTAGTAAATTTGATGCAATAGTTGTAGCTATTGAGGAAACCAAGAATTCAAAACAGTTATTAGTAGATGACTTAATGGGTTCTTTGTTAACACATGAATCCAAAATGAATAGGAATAATAATACTTCTCTTGAAAATGGTTTCAAGTCACAGGTATCATTTGGCAGAGGAAGAGAAAGAGGAAGGTCAAACTTCAGAGGAAGAGGTAGAGGTAGAACTAGAAGGAACAATCTAGATCAAGGTGAAAATAGTAATCAAAACTATAGCAATAGAGGACATGGCAACAATCACTTTCAGCAAAGTTCACAGAGGTTTGATAAATCTAAAATTCAATGTTATTACTTCAAAAAATATGGACATTATGCAAGTGAATGCAGAAGGAAACAAGGATATGTGGACAAGTAGAATGCTAATTACACAAATGAATCTAGTTCTAATCCTGGAAGCTTATTTCTCACTTGTCATGTTACTCAAGAAAAAGCTAGAGATTTGGTTCTTAGATAGTGGATGCAGTAACCATATGACAGGGAATAAAGAATTTTTTGCTAGTCTTGATGATTTTGTAAAATCTGAAGTGAAATTAAGAAATGATAACAAAGTGGATGTAATGGGTAAAGGAGTAATAAATGTTTTGGCAAAAAATGGTGAAAGAAAGTTTATACCTGATGTTTATTTTGTACCTGGACTAAAGCATAATCTTATGAGTATTGGACAATTAGTACAAAAAGGTTACAGAGTATCTTTTATGGATAATGTTTGTACAATACTAGACAAGTTTTCAAGTGATAAGTTGATAGGAAAAGTGGAGATGACCAAGAATCGGATGTTCCCTCTTCAAATTCAGTGCATCCAAGGAGAAGAGGAAGCCCACTTCAAAACCATGCATCTAGACCAATCATGGCTATGGCACTTAAGGTATGGACATTTACATTTTGGAGGTTTGAATTTGTTATAGAAAAAAATATGGTGAAGGTATTACCACCAATAAAACAGTCAGGAAGTTCATGTGATAGTTGTATTCTGACAAAATAGCATAGAGAGAGATTTTTAGTAGGAGCCTCATATAGAGCAAAGGTAATATTGGAGCTAGTCCATAGCGATTTATGTGGACCAATGCAAATTCCATCATTTGGAGGTAGTACTTATTTTCTAACCTTCATTGATGACTTTAGCAAAAAGACGTGGATATATTTTTTCAAAAATAAGTCTGAAGCCTTTCGAAAGTTTAAAGAATTCAAGGTTGTGCTTGAAAAGTAGAGTGGTCAATACATCAAGGTACTTAGATCAGATAGAGGAGGTGAATATATGTCTAATGAATTTAAAGATTTTTGCACATATCAATGCATCAAAAGGCAACTGACTACAATGTACACACCATAGCAGAATGGTGTAGCAGAAAGAAAGAATAGAACAATCATGGAGATGGATAGAAGCATGTTGAAGGCCAAACATTTATCAAATGAATATTGGGTAGAAGGAGTAGCATGTACAATATATATTTTGAGTAGAAGCCCAATAAAGATTGTCAGAGATTGAATTCCACAAGAAGCATGGAGTGGTAAGAAGCATAGTGTACATCATTTCAAAAAATTTGGTTGTATTGCATATTATCTTATACCATCTAAATTGAGAAGAAAAATTGATGATAGAGGTGAGAAATGCATTTTCATTGGCTATAGTGAAGAATCAAAGTCTTATAAGTTGTATAACCCCATTTCAAAGCAAGTGATTATTAGCAGAGATGTTGAATTTAGGGAAGAAAATGCATGGGATGGTAACAACATCACAATTGGAACACCAATTCCACAAAATAAAGAAGTTTTTGAAGAACAAAATTTGTAAGGTGATCAATCCTCTCCACAAGAAAGAAAAACACTCCAATAAGAACACCTAGGAGCTTAGCACAAGGTGAATCATCTAGTCATGCATGTCATCCTACTCCAAATTCACAAGTAAGTGATGAATCAAATACAACTCTTGCTACTTTAAGATCAAGATTCAAAGGTAAGAAAATGAGAAACTTGAATGAGATTTATAATCAAGAAAAAGAGAAGTTAGATTTGTGTTCAAATTTTGCTTTTTTCTCTTATGATCCTATGTATTATGAAGAAGCAGTTAATGAGGAACATTGGATAAAAATAATGGATGAAGAGGTGAATGCTATTGAAAGAAATCAAACATGAAATATAACTAATCTACCTGAAGGTAAGGATTGCATAGGAGTCAAATGGGTTTATAAGACCAAATTTGATGCAGATAGAAATGTTGAAAAACACAAGGCAAGGTTAGTAGCAAAAGGTTTTGCACAAGAATATGGAATTGACTATAATGAAACATTTTCTCCACTTGCTATACTGGATACTGTTAGAATGGTTTTATCAATAGCTAATCAAAATAATTGGTATGTATATCAAATGGATGTCAAATCAACTTTTTTGAATGATTTTCTAGATGAAGAAGTGTATGTGAAACAGTCACCAGGTTATGAAGAAAAAATATACAGATTGAAGAAGGCCCTTTATGGTCTCAATCAAGTACCAAGAGCATGGTATAACAAGATTTATTCAGACGTAAAAAATAATGGATTCAACAAAAGCAATAGTGAGCCTACATTGTACACAAAAATCAACAAAGAAGGTCAGATTTTATTGTGTGTTTGTATGTTGATGATTTGATTTTCACTGTAAATTTTTCTGTAGACAAATTTAAATCAACAATGAAGAAAGAATTTGAAATGATAGATTTGGGATTAATGAAGTACTTTTTGGGCATAGAAGTTGTACAATTAGAGAAGGGAATATTTATTTGTCAAACTAAATATGAAAAGGATGTGTTAAGGAGGTTTAAGATGCTTAATTGTAAACCGACACCTACACCAGTTGCTACAGGGACCAAAATTAGCAAAGAAGACAAAGGGTCTAATGTTGATTCTACAACATTCAAAAGACTAGTTGGTAGTTTGATGTATTTTATAGCTACTAGACCAGATATCATGTATAGGGTCAGTTTAATCTCTATATTCATGGAGTCACCAAAAGACTCACATTGACAAGTTGGAAAAAGGATATTCAGATATGTGGTAGGGACAATAGAATATAGAATTTTATATTCCACAACTAACAATTTTAGTTTGATTGGTTATACTGATAGTGATTTTGTAAGTAGCATTGATGACATAAAGAGTACTTTTAGACATGCCTTTCTTTTAGGAACAGGTGTGGTCACATGGGCATCCAAAAAGCAACCTATAGTGACACTTTCATTCGCTGAAGTAGAGTATGTAGCAGCCACATCAGCAGCATGTCAAGCAACTTGGATGAGGAGAATATTGACAGATTTATTACAAGCACAGAAGGAGTTAACATCAATCTTTTGTGACAACAAATCAGCAATTGCATTATCAAAAAATCAAGTTTTTCATAAGAGGAGCAAGCACATTGATACAAGATTTTATTTTATTAGAGAGTTAATGAACAATGAAGAAATCCATCTGTTATTCTGTAGATCTGAAGACCAATTGGCAAATATATTCACAAAGGCATTAGCAAAGGAAACCTTTGATTATTTAAGACAAAATTTAGGCATTGTAAATGTTGAAGTAGTTAGTGGTAGAAATTAAGGGGGAGTGTTGGAAACTGAAGATTAACAGGAGATAATTTCTCCACTTGACACTTAACTCCCTGTTCCACCTCCCTCTGCTGTCCAGTCCTTCTCATGCACAGCAGTTAACAAACAGTTAGAGATCAGTTAGTTCAAATAGTTAAACAGCAGTCTTACTCCTTGCTGAGCTTGCATGCAGTAGTAGTTGAAGTGAGTTTTAGATTAGTTAAGGATTAGTTTATTTTCAGTTTGATTTGCCAAGAAAATATATTTAAAGATCTTTTGGGCACAGCTTTGTAATGACAGATCAAGAAAGATCAAGAAAGATTAATAAAATCTTTTTTTTTTCCATTGCTGTACCAATCTGAAGATTTGAGTTTTTATATTTCTGGAATGGACAATGGTCAGCGGTGCAGCCAATACCAAATGCTTTCGTAGTCAATATTGGGGACCAATTACAGGTATACTATATCATCGTAATAATTAATCATTTCCCTATGTGTGTAGTACACTTTGGCTGTATCAAGTTAATTGTTAGTGATCTGAACAAAATTGAGTTTGTTGCAGGTTTTGAGCAATGGGATATACAAAAGTGGAATTTACCGCGCAGTGGTGAATTCGAGTGAAGCAAGGATCTCAGTTCGAATATTTTACTGCTCTTCACCCGATGCACTAATTGAGCCTGCTCCTCCTCTAATTAGTAGTGAGAACCCTCCTCGATACAGAAAATTCAGCTACGGAGAGTACTATCAGAAGTTCTGGAGCAAAGGACTAGAAGAAAAATCTAGCTTGGAGTCTTTTGTAACCGATGATAAATCCAGTGTATGCACCATGACTTAGAAACAAATATCTGTGTGTCTGTGAAACTTATATTTTTATATTGGTATATGTATATATAAAGTATTAAACCTTAGTTGGAAAAAACATGTAGTTCAAGAGAGTAGATGCATTTGATTAATGCATATGAAAATAACATGCATAAAATTATTTTACCAGTATAGCGAGATGTTTTATTTATATGTATAAACCAAAATAAATAAATCATCAGAGTGGCTGTTGCTTCATTTAGCATAAATTATCTGGTAATTAATGTGAAAAAAACTTGCATATCCAGTTCTGTATTATTGATGGAAATTTTCCAAATCGAAACATCCCTGATGTATGTATACTGAAGCGGTGTTTTTTTTTCGTGTGTATTATAGAACCAAAGAAAGCCACGTTAGAGTAGTACGAAGACTCGATCATTTAAGTGTTCGCCAGACTAAGGAATTGCTATCATTGGAATGCAGACATGAAAGGTTTCTCTATTAATAAAATTTCTATCTTTATTAAGAAAAACCATTTCATATAAATATTAAATTAAAAACCATTTAATATAAATATTAAATTCATGTCAATATGAAAATATAAAACTAAAACAATAATCCTATATACAAATTAAATTCAAATATGCAATCCAAAATGAAAAAAACACATTCACAGGAAAAAAAACAAAAACTAACTCAATGCATCAAAATTTTCGTACACATGAATGAATTGAAACTGCTTTCTAAGATTACAACTTATTATCCAACAAAAGCTTTCACATTAATATTATGCTTCATCTCAGAAATAAAAAACAAAGTAACATAATTTAATGTAATTTCCTCTCCGAAATGATATCCTATATATGATTTCAGAGTGTTCATACGACCGTGCTAATTGTAAAATAAAGAAAAATAATTATAAACAGAAGAAAAAAGCATTTCAAATAAATTAACCACGGTTTCTGTTAGGAATTGATATCACATATATGAACTCACACTATTGAAACCAAGATCAAATTGCTAAAGATAAATATGCATTGAAAATATGCTCAATAAATGAACGCGCATCTATGTATCATGGTAAATCACAGACTAAACAGGGAAATAAAATTACAAACATAACATGATGCTTTTCATATGTACAAAATAATAGAATTTTAACTACAAGCTTTTGCTAACATATATTCTCAATGCAATATTAATCATCCCTTCAAAACTTTATATATCATATTTAAGTTTAGATTATTAATATCAAAATAATAAATTATTAATGTCAATGTCCATTCACTTGAATAAGATAATAAACCCAACTTTGGATCCTTACACACAAATGAATATATAATTCATGAAAAATTTCATCTATTAAAAAATAAAATGGCCCTAAAAATCACAACACATTGTACCTTCCAGCTTATCATTGGTTTCCCTTCGACTGGCCTAATCATCCCCGAGTTATGTTCATGAAAGAAATTACTGCGTTCCATGCGTCACAGCAACGACAAGCACACAACGATAGTAGGAGGTCTTGATCATTTAGGTATTGGTAAAAATGAAGATCAACCATCGATGGTGTACGCTCAGAAATGTCTTTTCACATTGTGAAATTCCTATCAATCTAATAACCTTGTGTAGATACTATTCGTATGTGAAAACAAAAATAAAAATAATGCATTTGTATGATGAAGTAAAATGATTTTGATCATTTTGCAATGAATTGGTTGTACATGCTAATATGTATTTTTAATTCTGGTTTGTATACATGAAAAAAAAAAAAAACGTTATAGATTTGTTGTTATTTGTTTCCATAATTAGATGACATTAATATTGGTTTTAAGGCTTTTGTTAATAAAAAATGTTGCAGTATACGATATCAAATCCAATTAATTTGTGTATATAAAAAATATATTTTTATGTAAATAGTTTTTTTAATTCTGATTTGTATACATGAAAAAAAAAAAAAAAAAAAAAAAAAATCTGTTATAGATTTGTTGTTATTTATTTCCATAATGGGATGACATTAATATTGGTTTTAAGGCTTTTGTTAATAAAAAATGTTGCAGTATAAGAGATCAAATCTAATTGATTTGTGTATATATAAAATATGTTTTTATGTAAATAGTTTTATTATTTACATTTACTTTGATGTACATGTATGTGTGTGTATATATATACACACACACATGTAGATACATATGTATGTATGTATGTATGTATGTATGTATGTATGTGTGTGTGTATGTGTATTAAAGTAGTTTTTATCTCATGTATAATCATGTATAGTTTTATAATATTTAGTTTTTTTCTCGCATCTCTCTTTTTTGAAAATTTAAACTCTAAATATATGTAATTTCAAAATATAATCAAGGTAAGTGAATTGTTTGACAATATGACTTAAAATAAGGTGATATCTTGAAGACCAATGATTGTAAAACATGCATGAAAATGGTGGTCTTACACGAATTTAAGGCTTCTGAAATATTTTTTTACAAAAAGGTATGATGTCAAGAAAAACAATAGTTCAGAAGAAAAATCAAATAATCTCATCATCATGCATGTAATATGTCACATGGAGAATCCAACCATAATGCATTGGTGTTGGTTAATTGTTGTTGAGTCTTAGTTTTGTAGTAGCTTCAATCATGCAATTAATTTAATTATTAGTTAATATTCAATTAATCTATTTGTAAAATAATAAATCCTTATAAAAGGTGGAAATAATTTTAGTTTATATTTCATGTAAGTTGTTATTTAGATAAATTTAGAATAATTTATTTCTTTATAAGCAAAACATGTTCACATGTAATTCAATAAATACATTGTACTTGATCTATAATATTATGGAGAATGATTCAAATAATTTGAAGAAGTAATTTTATTTTGGCTATTCTGTATTTTTTTTAATTATATATACTACATATATTTTGTTGTGAGTCTCTTGTTTTTTCTAGTTCTTTCTAGACAGTGATTTATTTTTATATATTTAGAAATCTTTAATTGGTATCAGAGCTTAGTTTTGGTGGATGCTTTTTATTTCAGATCTTTCTAAAAACTAATCATATCAAACTCTAATAGCCTTTGTATTCTAGAATTTAGTGGTAATTATTATTATTATTGGAACATCGATATGATGACTCTTTTGATAGGAAAAGAATTATGAGAGATTGTAGAAACTGGATACGATGTACCAATTGATTAGGCCACTATTTTAGATAATGATAGGTAAGCCAAGAAGGAAGCTAAGAAGAAGAACTCATAATATTTATTTCATATTCATATAGTTGTAGACCAGAGCCTATTTCCAAGAATTTTAGGTGAAAAGAAAACCAAGGATGCCTGGAAGACTCTACAAGAAGCTTACCAAGGCATTGAGTAAGCCAAAGTGGTTAGATTATAAATATTGAAGAAAGAATTTGAGAATTTGAAGATGCAAGAAACTGAAAGTGTGAGTGACTTTTGTCTAAGAGTAAATGATGTAATTAACAATATGGCTACACTTGGAGAAATATTGAACAAAGAGGTTGTTTTAACAAAGGTGTTGAGGTCTCTAACACCAACATGGAATAATGTTTCCATCATTATTGAAGAAAACAAAAATTTGATTACTCTTGAGTTTGATCACCTAGTTGGATCTCTTGTGTCCCATGAAGAAAGATTAACAAATGCATTAAATGAAAGTGATGACAAGGCTTTTGCCTCAAAATTTAAAATAATGAATAATGAAGGTATTAGCACTAGCAATAGGAATAACCATGTACAAGGCAAAGACAATAGCAAAAGAAATCAATGACAAGGTAAAGACATGAATTATAATTATTCAAGAGGATACAATTATTCAAAAGGGTACAAATGAAGAAGAAGTGGTTCAAATGTAAGAGGTAGAGGTAGGGGCAAGTGCATAAAGTTAGGGAATTAAAAGGTGACCTATCTGTACACATAATTATCCTAAAATTTTAAAAATTTAAACTTTTGTAGATAATTTGAGATATTTACACTCCAAATTTGAAAATGGTGTAAGAACATGAAATATATCTTTTGACTCTAGTGTGTGTGTGTGTGTGTGTGTGTGTGTGTGTGTGTGTGTGTGTGTGTGTGTGTGTGTGTGTCGTTAATTATAACTAATTCAAACATCAAAAATTTGAAGAGGAACTCCTATTTTTTTAATAAATGAGAGTAGATAGATAGTCGTATGACACAACATTTTTTTACTAGCATTTCATATTTTTTGAAATCTTTTGGGAAAAAATTAAACAAGGCATTCTTGTTTTGACCTATATTTGTTTTATATTTTTTTAATGAATGATTTTTATTTTATGAATTTTATAAGTATATACATCCATAAAACTATTAAAAACATGGATAGTCATCTGTGTGGCATGCCAAATTACCTCAATAAATGAAAATCAAGTTTTTTTGAATGTGTGTAGAATTAGGCCTAGTTCGTGATCATATAATTATTTTCTCACTTTGATCAATGAAAAAAAAATTACATGAACATGTATAGGCATTTATATTTGTGGAAAAAAAGGTATAGTTATAAATCAACATAGTTTGAAACTTTAAATAAGTCAAAAAATTATAAAAATCATATTTTTGGAAAGAGGAGAGCATGGTCATCATGATGGTATTATGTTTTTAAAATTTTACAATTGAGATATTTAATATATTTGGTCACCGAATTTAAATTTTATTATTTTATCTCAAAACTCTCAGACTTAGCTATAGATTGACAGGCCCAAGCCTTTGACTTGGGAATCCAAGCCATTCCTGAGGATAAAGGTGTGGTTTCTAAATTCAAATTCAAATAGCACAATTATTTTATTAACATGACCACATTATTAACAATTTCATTAATGTGATCCTGGTAGTTAATAACATGATCACATTATATATTCATAACACACAAAAACCTAAATTTCTTCTTTAGCTCAAATTTTATATATGATATTATATGTTCTTCATATCCCTAATAGTGATGTTATTTCATATGATACAATAAATATGCCTAAACATAGATAGTGAATAAAGGTGTCATTAAACTTCAAAAATCTTATGGGCATTTTCATATGTTGACTTGACTAATAATTACTTGGTTTTTAGGTGTAACTCATTATATATTTTACACTATAACTTATTATATCATGAGATGTCATAAAGTGCATTTTTTTAACTTATGGCCAAAACATGGCTTTTGAAATAGCAATCTTGTTATGCATCTGAAGCAAATTAGGTCTATTTCAACCCCCTTCAGCGTAATTGCATGAATATAAAATGTGATTTAGGGGTTGATTATCTATAATTTATTTAGCTTTATTTAATCAAAGAAACATTATTTATTTATATGAAATTTATACATGTATATAATGTGGTTTTGAGATCAATAAACTTGAATTCATCAGCTAATGAATGCAAATGTCGATTAGTTCAGTTGTGGAGGTAATTAGGGTCAAAATGAGCCACATGAACGTATTTTAAATTATATATTCAATGTGATTTGGAGTGAAATTAAACCTAATGTCATGTCATAATTAATTAACCAAAGAGTTGATTCATTTAGTCGAGGAGGCATTTCAGACCAATTTGAACCCCTTCAAGAGAAAGATATGATTTGGTGTAAAATTAAGTTTTATTCTATCATGAATTGATCCAATTAGTCAACTTGTGCAATTATGAATTTGATTTGGGAAAAATTGATCCCCTAAACAAAATTTATGGCTCAATCAATTATATAATCTATACAACATGTATGGCTCAAATTAACTTAATTTTATCAAAAATGCAAACATGAAGGAAATTATCACAAAAAGGTGAACAAGAAGCTCAAATTATTTTCAATTGCCTTAGTGATTAGACCTTATATATAAAATATTAAACCCTAAACCCTGCACCATTTAACTTAAAACCCAAACATTATACCATTTACTTAAACCCTTAGGCATAAGCCCTAAACACCAAACCCTTTAAATTGTAGACCCTAAACCCTAAACCAATAAATTTAACCCTGTAATTAACATCCTTTATATATAGTATTAATCAGTTTCATAATTATGAACTTGGTTAAAATCACATCACTCATTACCACAGTTGACTTAATTAGCTCAATATATGATGATGTAGGGGCCAATTAAGCCTAAAATCATGTTCTTTACTCACAAATCTAGGTTAAATGAACTCAAATTTAGCCCAATATCCATCATAATTGTATCTTATATACCCTAAAACCTATACTCCAAGATCTAATCTCTAAAGTTACTAATCCCTAAAATCTAAACCATAACTATAAACTCTTTAAATCTTCAACCAATCACTACAACCCAAATGAACATCATTTAGACTAAGAATTCAGTTCAAATGGCTCAGTTCAGCCTAAATCACATGACTGATTGCCCCATTTGACTAATTCATTCAATGTACACAATGACATGGGGTATAATGATAACCCATGTACACATTATATTATCTCAAATTGGTCCAATTAATTCAAATTATCCTTAACTATGTATCCTAAACCATATATACATTAAAACCTAAACCATAAACTATAAACCCTAAACACTCTACCCTAAATTAAAAACCATAAAATTTACTTATTTACAAATAAACTTAATCCTAATTAACATCCTTTTTATGGAGAGTTTGGCTCACATGGCATAGAGTAATTAAACATTATATACACCATTAAACCTAAACCCTATACCTTAATCCCTAATCCCTAAAACATAAACTCTAATCCCTATGCCCTAATTATAGCTACATGACTTACAATATAACTAATCTAATCACAAGATGTCATAAAATACATTTTATAAACCTATCACCAAATCTTAGCCTTTGGAGTACTAATCTAGTGATGCATCTGAAGTAAATTAGGGTTATTTCAATCCCCTTCAACCTAATTACATGAATATAAAATGTGATTCGGGGGTTGATAAGCTCTAATTTCATTAGCTCAATTGAATCAAATAAACATTATTTACCTATATACAATTTTTACATGTATATAATTTGGTTTTGAGGTCAATAAATTTGAAGTCATCATCTAATGATTGAAAATGTTAATTAGTTTAATTATGGAGGTAACTAGGGTCAAATTATCAACATGGACCTATTGCAAATTACACATGGTATGACTTGGAGTGAAATTAACCCTAATGTCATGTCATATATAATTAACCAAAGATTTGATTCATTTAATCAAGGAGTCTTTGAAGGCTAATTTGAACCCCTTCAAGAGCAAGATATGATTTGGGGCAAAGTTAAAAGTTTTATTTTATCATAAATTGATCTAATTAGTCAATTTATACAATTAGGCATGTGATTTGGGAAAAATTGTTCCCCTAAACCAAATTTATGACTCAATCAATTTTATAATGTATGCAACATGTATGGCTTAACCGACCCTACTTTTATCAAAAATGCAAACATGAACATCATTATCACAAATAGGTAAATAAAAATCTAAAATGTTTCTCTAATTATCTTAGTGAGTAGACCCTATATCTAATATCTTAAACCCTAAACTATGTACCATTTAACTTAAACCCTAAACCTTATATTGTTTACCTTAAACCCTAAGTAATAAGACCTAAACCCAAAAAAATTTAAATTATAGACCCTAAAATCTAAACCAATAAATTTAACCCAAATTAACATCCTTTATATATAGTAAGAATTAGGTTCATAGGGATGAACTTGGTCAAAATCTCATCACTCATTAGAACATAAGTGACTTAATTCCATCTCAATCTATGATGATGTGGGGGATAATTGAGTCTAAAATCATAGTTTTTACTCACATATCTAGGTTGAAGGAGCTCAAATTTTCCATAAATACCTTCATAATTATACCTTATAAATCCTAAAACCTATACCCTTGTTAGTGTAGATGTTTATCATTTTATTCTATTTCATTACTTTTAGGTTATTAGGTACGTTGTATCTAAATTTTAGGTAGTCTCTTTTCTAGTTTTCTTCCCTTCCCAGCTAATTGGTTACCATATTTTTCATAAATAGGTTTTTATATAAGCTATTTTATTTGATGAATAAATCAATAAATTTTAATTTGATAAAAATATGATATTAGAGCCAAACAAGTCTAAGAGTATTTGGAAACCTACAAACTGCTAGATGAATGATCTTGTCGATGCTTGCCTAGAGAAATAAATGTAGCTAAAGAGGTGAAGGGTGAAGGTATGATAGAATAAGTCAACGTAAAACCTATGCAATGATGTGGGAAAAAGAGGTGACAACTGGAGATAAGGATCTTTCTCTAAAGCATGGTCTATAGAAGATAAAGTGCAGACCTATCATGTAGAAGTCCAATAGTGCCTTAGTGTAATGGTCATGACAAAATTTCAAGGTGTAGCAATTTTAGAAATCTATGAAGCCTATGATTTGTACATTATACTAAACAAAGCTTGGATTGACTCCCATATATAACATAGTCATGGAATTATGTGGCCACAAAGATTTATATGTTTCTGATTGATTGCACAAAAGTTTTCAAAAACATAGTAGAAAAGAAAAAGTGATGCAAAGGAAAATGCTGATTGAGTTGAAGAATCTCATAGCATAGATTTCTAATCAGTTCATAGTAGTGGAAGAATTATAAAACAATCTAATTGAAGCATTTAATTGGCTCATTATAATAATTCATTTATGACTAGAGTGCATTGTGGAAGCATGTACCAAAAGTGTGAAAGCTTGATTGATGACTAGCATGAAATCTGAACAAAAGAATTTTACTCTTCATAAAATTAAGGTGCTATAAAATTACATTTTAGCCTTTATGCTATAAAATAATTGAATTTGTTTCAATTTGATACCATGACATCTACAACAAAGCTAAAAGAAGCAATTTGGCTAAATGCTAGTAGAAGCATGAAACAAAGAAAGTAGAGTAGAAATTGAAGCAACAAAGTGATGAAGATTGATATAAGTCTGAGCTTGGAGGATGGATAATGCCATAGAAAATAAAGTATGAACGTACATTGTGAAATGATAAACTATGTCAAGACAACTGCGTATGTCAAGAATATAAGATAGTGTTGGACTATTAAATACCACCAAGGAGACTCACAGGTCATGGAAATCTATTATGACACTTAGGATAGCTGTGGTTTCTACTTTTCCTTACTATAAGCCCTCCATGAGAGTATGAGCCTTCATTTTGATGAGCTAATCCAAAAGAGACTTTTGGAATATTTTTTATCCAACGTACACTATCAAGCAAGGAGAATATGAGTAGAATTTGAAGCTAGATATGATGTAGTCTATGAAGATGAGGTTGATCATCCTATAGAGAATCCCTATCTCTCAACACGTAATTATAAAGCTCATCTCCAAGATTGATTTTCTTGCCAGTGAGTAAAGAGACCTGTAATTCTCTCGTAGCAAAAAAAAATTATTTACAATATCTACTCCAAAAATCAGGTGCATGACTACTCAAAGGGCCAAACAAATATGCGGACTATGCTTCAGTTTGAAGGACTATGGGGCATCATGATAGGGATTGTGTAAGTTTATATAGATCGTTATGCACTCACAAAATATGAAATGGTTAATGATAAAGCCTTGATGTTGATTATGTTAAGCATCACTATTGATGTGCAGCTTTATGTTAGGGATGGATACAAATAAAAGATAATGTGGGATAAATTATTAACCATTTATGAGATAAAAATAATACTAAGATCCTCCATATATACTAGATACTTCATACACTCTCTATGGAGTCCAACAAGTAAGTTAAAGAATTCTTCCATCAAGTGGTTGAGCTATGAATGAAATTGTTAGCACTCAATGAGATGGTAGATGACCAAATCTTGATCTAGATCACTTTGACAGCACTAACTTCTTAATTTAGAGTGTTCATCATGATGTTGAATTTCTTAAAATAGATAGTGTCATTTGAAGAACTCATGAACCTATTATAGTAGGACGAAGACATCAACTCAATCCAAGATGAGTTGCAAGACAAAGATCTTATCTCAAAGCAAAATTGAGGTTAGAAGTCTCCTAATGGACCTCTATAAAATCAACCATAAAAATAGTAACAATAATAGTCTTGACATCATCGATAACTACTAATATAATTGCCTAAAACAATGGTCATCTTGTAAATAATGTACATCAGGGCATGAAGATTCTCAGAAATTAAAAATATGTCTCTATTGGTGGAAACAAAAGGGACATCTCATAGTCCAAGAAGATGATGGATATGATGAGAAGACACCTAAAGCAGACAATTATAATGTACATAAGAACTTAGTGATAGTTTCTCAGACTTCACAACCCACAAGGAATATATAGTTGATAGCTTCAAGGGCTAGTAAACACATGTTAGGTGATAGGAAGCTATTTGATTCACTGATATACCAACCCACTAGAGATTGGGTTAGGATCACTGATGATAAATAATATGTTGTATAAGTAATAGGCCAAATCACCATTCCTCTCAAAACATAAAAATATGCACTCTCAAAGATACTATATGTTCTTGGATTGGCATCCAACCTCTTATCAGTTAGTCAGATTTTGAATCATCATCTGAATGTGGAGTTTCTTAATGATAATGGCATGAAATCCTCTTTAATATCATTAAAATATGTTTTTCTTTCTAGAGAATTTTTGAAAGATAAACTATTTTGTTTAGATGTTATTTCATCTTCTACAGTAGCTCTATCTTCCTCTATGGTAGAATCTAATACCCTCTAGAACTAGAATTATGGTAACCTATGTGCTAGATCTTTGTATCTACTAAGTTTAAAAAGGGATGACACATAGACTTCCCAAGTTATCCAATTCCTTTCCCATTTTCCCTAAATGTCTTATAGGTAAACAAGATATGGATCCATTTAAGACAAAACCTTTCATGCCAAGAAATGTTTAGAGGTTTTTCATACTGATCTAAATAAATCATTACCTACTTCAGTTTTAGGATATAGGTACTTCCAACTACTCATGGATGACAACTCTCAAAAGACATGGGTGTTTTTCCTGAAGAAGAAGAGTGAAGCCCTTCATCTTTTCTAGATCTTATATCAGTAAGTTCTAAAAGATACCAAATAGTCTCTTATTCTCCTCTGCTTAGACCAAGGGGGAGAATTTACATCAAAGAAGTTATTGGCATTATTGAACAAACAAGGAATTAAAAATAATTTATTTATCCCTACATGCCCCAACAAAATGGTATTATCGAGCAATACAATCACATAGTAATGGAAATGGCTTACTGCATGCTATCAACAATAGAGCTAGAGAAATGATATTGGGTAGAAGTAGTCTAGATAGTTGTTTACATTCTCAACAAGGCTCTAACAAAGAATATAAAGGATAAAAATCTAGAAGAGGTATGGAGTGGTAAAAAACCATCAATTTCTTATCTATGAGTGTTCAATTTCATAGCATATATGCATGTACTAGCTCAAAAGAGCAATAAATTTATGTTGAAAACACTCTCATGCATCCTTTTGGGATATAACACTACCTCAAAATCATACTTTCTCATGTATATTAAGATGAATAAAATATATGAAAGTAGAGATGTGGTTTGTGATGAGTCATCCTTTGACTTAGCGATGTATAATGAAGAATCAACACCAACCACCTCTCACTAATTACTCTTTATGTTAGATGATGAGGGGACATCTCACATCGAAGATGAGTTACAAGGGGAACTATATGTTGATCTTGGAGATTTAGAAAATCTACTAGGTATTTTTTAACATTAGTTAAGATATTATTCACATTAGCAATAGAGTTCCCATCTGAAGTGGGTATGAAACACCATCAAAGACTCCCATGTGTAATCTCCCTAGAATAATTCATCTAGAGTCAAAATGAGGAGTCAGATAAGACGAGGTAAATTTTTCAGTCAAGAGTATAGTAGTTGATAGCTCCAAACTTAATAATGTTTGATAAGAACTAAGTGAACCTTAGTGCAACAAAGTGATGGTTGTTGAGCATAACTCACTCATATAGAATCAAACTTGGTAACTTGTCAATCTTCTTACAAGAAAGAAACCCATAGTCTATAAATGGGGTTTCCAAACTAAATATAAGGTAGATCGATCCATCAATAAGCACAGAACATGACTTGTAGCAAATGGATATGCTTAGAAAGAAGGCATTGACTATGAAGAGACCTTTACACCCACTGTGAAGATCAAGACCACCAAAGTTTTTTATTCACTAACAGCACATAATGGATGAAAATGTCAACAAATGGATGTCAAGATTGCTTTCCTAAATGGTGATCTTAAATAAGTATGTATGACCCAACTTGAAGGATTTGTTGCTGAAAAACATCCTAAAAAGGTATGTCATCTCATTAGATCATTGTATGGACTAAAACAAGTTCCTAGGGAATAGTACATCAAGATAGATGCTCACCTTTTGCAAGATTTTTTTACCCATAGGCCCTCAAATTTTAACTTATACATAAAGAAGGTAAAGATATAAATTGTCATTCTTGTTTTGTATATAGATGATCTTGTGTTCTTTGGAAGTTTAGAAGATCAGGGTGATATTGTGAAAAATGACCTCAAAATACCCTTTGACATGATTGATTTTGGGCTACTCCATTATTGTCTTAGCTTGGAGATATGGGAAAAATATAATCGCTTTTTTGTCTCCTAGATAAAATATGCCAAGACAATCCTAGAAAATTATAGAATGTTAGATTGTAAACCTCTTTCAACACCAATAGAAAAAGGTTTACAACTCTCTTGATTCTAAGACTCACGTCAATTGGATGCTACTCTCGAAAGATAGCTCATTTGGAGTCTCATATACTTGACCTACACCATACTATACATATGTTTTTATATGATCTATCTCTCTAGAATCATGCAGGAGCCAAAGAAATGTCATTGGGTTACAACAAAGCATGTTTTCAGATATTTCTAAGCTACACTTGAGTATGGTCCATAACAAAATAAGAATACTAAATTTTTCTTATAGGGATACACCAAATTGAACTATGTCACATCTATTGATGATAGAAATTCAATGTCAAGATATATATTTTACCTCAAATCTAGACTAATCTCATGGATCAATAAGAAGCAAACTATTTTTTCTCTCTCATCCACTAAGGTAGTGTATCATGCCACATGTGGAGCTATTTGTGAGGTGATATGGTTAGGTTAGATTCTTACTGATATGGGCATTAGTGAAGATAAGCTACCTATCCTTCGTTGCAACAATCAAGGTGTGTTGAAGCTTGTGAAGAATCCTATTTTTCATGAATGAGCCAAGAAATTGATGTTTAATGTCACTACATTTTAAATTATGTATTAAACCACCACATCTAGTTGTAGTACTTCCCAACAGATGCACAAATCACTGATATACTCACTAAATCCCTTGAAAAGTTGAAATTTGAGTTGTTTAGGGGGTAAATTTGTAAAAATAATGTAATAAGGGGGAAAATTTAGCCTAGATGTTTATTAGTTTATTCTATTTCATTAATTTTAGGTTGTTAGTTATGTTGTATCTAAGTTTTAGGTAGTCTATCTACCTTCTAGTATCTTCCCTTCTTGACTAGTTGGTTACCATATTTTTGGTAAATAGTTTATATATATATATATATATATATATATATATATATATATATATATATATATATATATATATATATATATATATATATATATATATATATATATATATATATATATATATATATATATATATATATATATATATATATATATATGTTGCTCCATTTGATGAATAAATCAATCAAGTTTAATTTGATAATAAACCTAATTCCCTAATCATTAAATTTATTAATCTCTAAAACCTAAACCATAAATATAAACTCTTTAAACCCTACACCAATCATTTTAGCTCAAATTAACATTATTTAAACTAAGAATTATCTTTTTGATTGACTCTATATACCATAAACCTATGCCTTATATCTTAAACCCTAAATATTATACGTTAAATTATAAACCATAAACTTTCCCTGTTTACCAATCAATTTAGTCCTAATTAACAACAACTGTAGTAAGAATTAGGTACACATGGTATAGAGTGATTGGACCTTATATAAACCATTAAAACCTAACCCTACATGGCCTAATACCTAATCCCTATACCCTAAAACATAAACTTTAATCCTTTTTACCTAATGCCCTAATCTTTAATCCCTAATCCCTAATCCCTAATCCCTATATACTAATGTCTTACCCCTAATCCCAAATCCCTAATCTATATTAAGTATAATGTGATTGCCTTATTAAATAACATGATTGCATTATTCTTAATATAGACAAAAATTATTTCTTAATGTCTATGTTTAACCTTAATTGAGAATTAAGAATAATGTGATCATATTATTTAATAATACAATCATATTATTCTTAATATAGACAAAACATGCTTCTTAATGTCTATGTCTAAGCAGAGCCTAGTATTAAGAATAATGTGATTGCATTATTTAACAACCTGATTGAATTATTGGATAACGTGATCATGTTTTTATTAATATATAATAAGCTTATTTTTGAACATCTATTTCTAACCCAAATCGAGAGTTCTATGCCGAAAAATATTATATGTAAGACCTACAAGACCTATCTAATTTTGACCCCACTTTTGAAAAGTTGTCAATTATCCTTGATAGGTGGTAGATGATGTTTGAGGTAGAGGAATATGTTGATGAACAAAAATTTGAAGGAATTAGAAGAGACAGAAACACAAGATATGGAGTCAAAAACTTCATTGTATAAAAGGTACAAACCTTAATCCTGATAAACCAAATTCCATAGATAATGAGGCAAATAATAATAATGAATTAGAGAATGATGAAATTGACCATAATGAATTGAATAATCATGAAATTGACTATAATGAAATGAATAGTAATTAAATTCATAATAATAAATTAGATAATGTTGGAATTTTACCTTAAAAGTTCCAAGATTTTTATTTTGTTGATGATGAGTCTATGTATGATGCTTCACCCCCTATGAATGAAGAAAAATTGATTGAAAAAAATAATGATGAAATTAATGATCAAGCAATTTTCATGGAAAGAAATAATGAATAAAATATCACCCCACCTCTGAACATTGAAAGTAATAATGATTTTTAGATACACTCTCAATAAATTCCACCATTAACAACACCTTCAAGAATTGTGCATAAAAATATAAGTATTTTATTGAAGTTGATGAAAATATTTTAGAATCAGTGCATAATAAAATGTCTAATCACCATTAAAAAAGAATGGTTTAACAAATTTAGGATAATTTCTTTCATAATTTGGATTATGATAGTCAAAGATGTTAACTATTTGTTTCATTGATAAAATTGATTAAGATGAGTACTATGATGTACACATTAAGACTATGAAACTCTAATATGGATTATGAAAATAATGAAATTGTTGAGAATATACATGATGCATATCATACTATAGGTCCAAAAGCATGCACCAATGATTGTAATGCTACCTACTATATACTTACAACTTGCGCAATAAGTTACCAAATAGGTAAAAAAAAAAATGGTTTCAAAAACATGTTGAACACTTAATATAAATAGAAAAACATTAATGAATGTAATTAAAAGATATGAAAGACTTAATGAACCTAATACCAATGAGCTATGGGCATTCTCTAGTATACTTCTGTGAAAGGACAAGTCTATAGTTGATACTCTCAAAGAGTTACTTGCTCAGTTTTGGAAAGATAATACAAGAGTTTTGCCTAATGCAAGAGATGTAGTGAAAATAAGAGTTGATTCTCAAAACTGTGAACTGCATTAAAAATATTTATTGGATATGACTCAAACACAACTATACTCTAAGTTTTTGAAAAAACATCCACAAATTTTTTTTTTTCAAATATATATTGAGATGACCAAATCTTTTTATGTAAAAATAAAATACATGCGCACCACTTATTTTTTTAGTCATCACATTGAATTTTTAATGCATTATAATGTCTTTCACCATATTTTTTGTACTTTACATACTAACAACATTTTATAGGAGTGTGGCAATGAATTTTCACAAAAATAAACCAAGGAATTTATTCCAAATAGCTTTTGTAAAAGACCAAATGGATAATTAATTTTATATCAAATCCTGTTTAAATGGAAATTTTAGCATTTTTTATGGATTGCCAAAATAATTAAAAAAGGGTATCCATGAGGAGATTACAAGTATAATTCAATAGGAATTAGTTGGTTTAATCAAATATAAATCAATGACTTATCATGTAAAAGATGAGAAATAATCTAAAAAGTGTGAGCTTGTTACCAAAAAGATACCTATTTCTAAATTTTTGGTTAAATTTAGAAATAAAATTATTTATGAGTATACAAGGCATACACACAAGGCAAGATGGTTGGATGAATATTCCACGATAAGTAAGGATACATTCCCACTTGGTTTGATTGTGTAAGTAGTTAATTTTTCTAAAAATTACAAATTCAAACCCTAAATGTAAGTTTAATCACATTATTATAACTCATCACAAGTTTCCATATTCATTCATATAGAATTCATGCATGCACTAGATATTATATATAAATAATGGAAAATATTAAGGGAGTACCATTTCTATATCAGCAATGATTGATCACATTATTTAGAGTATGTGTAAGGTTATTTTTAGATGTTATATGAATAGTTGAGTCAGATGAATATTACTTTCAATTAGCATTACATTTAGTCAGACAATTACAAATCATAATTTAAAAATGCATAGATATTTTGTTAGTTGAGTACAATACATGTTACCACCAGTGTAAAACATATTTGAAGTTTTATCAAGGCTAGCCATGGAAAATGGGAGCATGATGGTACTTGATCATGTGTAAAAAGAGCTATTTCTAGAGAGGAGTTTAAATTTAAAGAGGGTGTTCATTTGATAAATACAAAAACCATGGTTGAATGGTGTAATGAGAACATGTGTCATGGTGCTCAACCAAATTCTATTACTCAGATTTTTTTGGTTAATGGATGAAGAACACTTATAAAAGTATGAGGATTTTATGACTCTAATAGATTCAAGTGACCTCCACTCATTTTGTAGCTCAAATGCAAGCATGTTTCTATTTTGCATGCATAGACTCTATTTGGAATTAGTATGAGTCAGAAGAGTGGGTGGATGATTGGAGTTCTAAACTTATAAATCTAATTAACATATATCAATTTCCATTAGCATTTCAACTTACAAATATGACATAACCAGATGACTTTGACCATGTATTTTATTTAGTGCCACCATATAGAATATTTTTCAATATGTGTAATTTATTCCCATTATACGTCTTCATATTTTAATTAAAAATATGTTTTCTGATATAGGTCATGTTTTTATAGTTATTTCAAATGAGTATATTAAAGAGGGTAATGATTATTACTTGTGTCAGTCTGTAGAGAGAAATAAAAAATTGAATTCACTAGTTATAGATGGATAAAACATTGACTATTTCATTGGGTCATGGTAGTCACTAGAACTTGGTTTCGATAATATCCTATAAAAAAATCATATCAATAGTTGTTTTAAGAGTTTACAATGGATAGAAAGACACTACACTATTCAAATTTAATTCTTACAATAAATATTCTATTGTAAAAATATCATGGGAGGCTATTAAATAAGAAAATATAGAAAGTTGGGGAGTCAGGCCATGAAGCTATTATTGATACTATCAACATTAGACCAAATCTTAGTGGTTTGTTGGATTGAAATATGTAAGTATGTTGAATTTTAAATGTAGATATAATCAATTTTACCAAATGTTTTTTAATTTTAAGGGAGTACATATGAATTTCATTTTTAATTACATACTAACAATTTTCTATAGGTTCGTGGTGCCAAATAAGCTTCTGCCTTCACATGGTTGGTGTTGTCAATAGAGAATTATATATTTTTCAAGCTAAGAAAAGCTCCTAAATGATAGTGAAAATGAATTTTTAGGTGGATTTGAATAGCATGTCAGTGTGATAATGTGTAATTTTTATATATAGACATGATCGAAGTTATATATTCTGACATGGATGTGCCAGAGGTAGAAATATAAGTTGGAGCTCAATGAGTTGCCTATTCAATGCCAAACCATTGCATTTTTATACCCATTACTGCAACTTATTCAATAGATTGATCTAAAAGGTTTCACCTACTTTTTATATGGTGTAATTAAAGAGATCAAATAGGAAAAGGAAAGATCTAACAGTTCACATAAATGATGTACAAGTTTTATTCTATGCATGTTTGAACTTAGGCTAAAAATTTGTATTTTTCTTGTATTGGGAAGGGCATTTTTGAGGCCAAAATGGGTGATGGGTTTATCAATCAGGCTTGATGGGAGGAAAATAACCTAGATTTAAATGTTATACAAACCCTAAAACATGTTGGAATTATCATTTTTTAGTAATGAAGCATAAAAATAAGATTTTTGTAACCATAATTTAAACGTTGAAAAATATTTTTCGTCAGTGTTTTCACACTCTTTAATGGTAGTCAAAATGCACTTCATGGTCAATTTGAAAATCCTATATGTATGATAACATGTAATTTACCTATTTATATGTGATCAAAGTTGTATATTCTTAGGTGTATGTCTCAGAAGTAGAAATGGTAGTTGGAGATAAACAAATTTCTTGTTCAATGCCAAAAAGTTACATTTTTGGACTTGTTACTATAACTTGTCCATCAAATTTATCTCTAAGGTTCCACCTGAGTTATATAGGGTGAAATTATATGGATTACATAGGTTATATATATATATATATACATATATATATATATATATATACATATATATATATATATATATATATATACATATATATATATATACATATATATATATATATACATACATATATATATATATATATATATATACATATATATATATATACATATATATATATATACATATATACATATATATATATACATACATACATATATATATATATACATACATATATATATATATATATATATATATATATATATATATATATATATAGTTCATGGAAAGGACTTATAGGTTTCATTTTATGTGTGTTTGAACTTAGGCTTCAAAATTAAATTTTTCTTGTATTGGGAAGGGCGTTCTTGAAGTTTTATTTACATTTTTCTTGTATTAGGAAGGGCGTTCTTGAAGCCAAAATGGGTGGTGGGTTTAATAATAGAGCCTAATGGGAGGCTAAAACATATTCTTAAATATTATATAATGCCTTTAGACATGTTTTAAATGTCATTTATTGATCATGAATTATTGGAACCATAGTTCTATAACCATAACATAAACTTTGACAACATTTATTGTCAATGTTTTTGTGCTCATGAATGGTAGTGAAAATGCACTTATGGTTGGATTTTAACATAATGGTAGTGTGTTAACCTATAATTATTGTTTCTAGATGTGATTAAAATAATAAATTCTAACATGTATTTCTTGAAAGAAAAAATGGTAGTTGGAGCTCAAGAAGTTCCCTATTCAATGCAAAAAAGTTATGTTTTTGGACCTATCATTGCAACTTATCTAATTTATTTCTCTAAAAGATTCAACTTGAGTGATATAAGGTGAGATTATAGGGATTAAAAAGGTAGATTAAGAATATGATGCTTCATATAAATGACTTACATGTTTAATTTTATGTGTAGTTAAACTTAAGCTAAAAATTACATTTTTATTATACTGGGAAAGGCATTATTGAGGCTAGAATGGGTTGTGCGTTTGTCAATTGGAAATTATGGGAGGCTAAGAACTTGGTATTAGACATTATCCACCCCTTGGACATGTTGATAGTGTTAACTTTTTCTCAAGAAGCATCATAACCATAATTATACAACCATAACTTAAATAGTGACAACCTTTGTTGTCAGTGTTTCCATGCTCTTCTCTCACTTTTATCTCCCATTTTTGCATGAAAATGTATTTCAAGTGTTCAAAGTTATTTTGAGGCTAGAATATGTTTGTGATATTTTCAAATATCAGCGATCAAATATAAATTTAGGAGGCCTAACACACTTAAGGGACATACCTAGAAAGTAATAGAATGTTGGGAGTGAGGTGTTGAAGGGTTAGAAACCAAATAAATATATAATCTATGATGACAAAAGTCTTAGATAAGATTTTGGCATGCAAAAATTTTGAGTAAATTACAAGTAAGGGTTTCATGAGTAAAACACCTCTAAAACTCAAAAAAATGAACAATAAGGTATGAAACCTTATGACTAACTAGGGAAGGGATATTATAACTTAGTCTAGGTACCATTTGGTTGATAATAGGTTTTATATATAGGTATAGAGGACTATTTTTATGTACACCTGTAGAAGACCATTTTTGGAAAAGTTATACATAAGGTAACATGGTTTTTTGGTTGATTTGAGATCTATAAACTTGGGTAAGGGTTAGAAAATGTTAAAATTATTAAAATAATACTATAAATATAAATCTTAATAGCTAAAAACTATATTTTTAGAAATTGGCCTATTGGATCAATAACTAGGTCTAAAAACCTAGAAACTTAAAAAGATAGAATTTTAGAATGAGATACCAATCTCTTAGAGACATATAGTTGGTTTATTTATTTTGAGTTTTGAAACCTAAATAAATATTTGAGTTTTCCTAAGACCTATCCAATGTGTATTAGAGAATATTGTTCAAAAGGAGAGTAGATCTGAGAGATTGGTGACTACTTAAGAGCAGACCTATTGAGTAATTGACTAGTTTAAAAGAAGATTGTTTGACAAAGGATTTTGAATCAAGTTGAGAATAATAGTGGATAATTGAGATTGTAATTTTTCATGATCTTAGATAATATGATTAGTAATTTTATAGTCTTCTTAAACATAGAATAACAAACTATGCATTAGGTGTTATTAGGGGATGATAAAGGGTTTTTTCCAAAGATGGATGATTGTGTCATGAGTGGATATTGTTTTTCAAGTTGGTAAAGTTATTTTTTTTAAGACTAATGACATTATATTCAAGGTCAGGTAGAATTTAATCTTATAAGTTTAGAAAAGATAAAGTTGCAAAGATGAACAAGTAGACCATGTACATGCTCACAAAAAAGAGTTTAGTGTAGAAGAGGTATTGATAGAGATTACATGAGAGGTGATGGAAAATATAAAAGAACAAGAATAATATAAGGCATACAAGTAGTAGGTCTAGTTAAAATGGCATTAGAGGCAGGTGAAGGTGAAAGATCAAGTAAGTTGTAGGTATAAGTATCCAAGTGAGAAATTTTTAAGGAATTATGAATGCCTTTATGTACTTGCATTAGACAAGTTTGGACACTATTTGAAATGGGCTTCAAGTGAAATAAAATTGTGTTAATGATCAATTGAAAAGTTATATATGGGTGATGATAAATTCAAAATAGATAAGAGTGTCATGAGTCAGTTCCCGTACACACAATCAAATAAAAACTTTAATTTAAAAAATGTGGGAGATCTGAGATTTATAGCATTGAAAAGAAAAAAATTTAATCCTCATTTGTGTACAACACTAAATATGATATCTTATAGATGATAGTTTAGAAGATCAAAATAATACTATACAATAAAATTTTGAATTAAAACTAAATATAAATCAGATAGATTAACATAATTTAGATGAAAACTCCTAAAAAATCATATACACACATGTGTAAAATGTCAATAATACAAATATTGTCATGATAGGCATATACAAAAATATATCTACCAACATAGTATCTAATATTGGATGATATTATATATAGATATACAATGCCAAAAATACATAAATTACCATATATGCATTAAAAAAAGCTCATCTCATATAAGACATCCTAATCATCAAATAGCTTCCTTCCCTTTGCCTTCCTTGAAGAAGACTCTCCTTGGATGTCTTATTGGTATATGGAGATGTCTCTAATTCTTTAGATTTTTCCAAGGTCTAATTGCATATCCTATGCTCATAGCTTGCTTGTAGCTGAACCTATTCAAATAAAAACATTATTACAAAATTGACATAAAATACATTCAACTAATTATTAAAAATTTAATTTTAAACTAGAATAAAAAATCTTTTAATCATGCTCTTGTTGTAAGTTTGTGCTCCTACATAATCTATTTTTGATGCTCAAATAAGTCAGTGATAGGCTTATTTATTTGAATAAGCATAAAAAATAGGGAAGAAACATGAGATGTCATGCTACCAATCATCTAACTAGTACTATCAAATGTTATAGGATAACCCTACATACACAATACAATCACATAAGTTATATTTTCCCCAACTATGTAGTAAAATTATTGAAATAAGTTTATTTTTTAAATTCAAAATTATAAGCTAAAATACACCTCTGTCAGCACCTATGCAGATGGCATTGCAGTAACAATGCCTATGTTTATATAAGCTCATAGTGATGGAGGATTATTTGCTTGAGCCATCAACTGAATGTAAACAAGGTTTGGCTTAATTTTATATAAAGTATCAAAGATATATATGGTAAACTTTTCTCCTTTATTAAACCAAGAGTGTATTTAATAGTATTGTACTTGAATTTTAAGATTCTTGATAGATAAATTTAACTTAAACTTACAAAAAATATAAAATAGACTATATATTCATAGAGCATAAGATTAACTCAAAATTTTACCTCTATATAAGTAAAAGGTGTCATCGTAATAAAGATAGATGTAGTAGTGGATAGGCCAACATCTAGATCTAAAAATGTAACCAATGGCTACATCAAAATAAATGTCATAAATGTCAAGTATGAAAATGAAGGCACCATCACCTCATAGGACATAAAAAATGGCATATATTATTTAGTTTATATGTAAATTAATTATTAGATAAATTAAATTTGGAATTATATCTTAAATGTAACATGACATTTATAAAAAAAATATACCTACATCCATGTAGTGGCTAATGTTTGCACACCAAATATGCATTCCAAAATCTCATCACTCATAAGTATATGATCCATGTCCTCTGAACCACCAACACCATCATCCTAAAAATATCCATTGCATATAAATATATAAGAACTATAATGTTGGGGTCAGGTATGCACACTAGGTAGCATATCTCTAGCATCGGTATGTGATAGGATACTCATATGTTGAATGAGTGTATCAATGAGTAAACTAAGTGCATGCAGTGTCAATCTCTATGACCTGATGAGCTATAGAGGTGATCTTAGGCTCAAGCAATTTTTAGACATGGATCTTTGTATGCTAATTAGGTATATAATGTGCAGCTAGTTGATCATGTACAGAGCCTTCTCTCGACCTTAAAAAACACTATAATCAAAATAGTTCACAATCTCGTTGAGGAAAAATGCATAATAGAGTTTAATCAAATAATACAACAAGACATCATGGTTGTTACATGGTGGATAATTAAACACCATTAGCCATTGGTCCCAAAAATTAGTTGTGATTAAATTATGTTGGTAGTAAAGGATTGAAAAATTATTAGTATTTATTGAGAATGGTGCATTGGTGGTTAGGTCAATGAATAAGGTGAACATAGAGGATTTTGATATATCTTTATTCTTAACCACAAGTGTTGACCATTTTTCATTATAATAAACCCTACAACTATCATGATATGAAGCCCATCTATCAATTTGACTCATTATAGAGTTAAATTGACCTAATAATGTGTCTAAAAAATTAGCTAGATAGGTGTAGTGGGTATTGGTCAAAGAGGGATCCCTCATTCTCCAAATTAATTCTTCAATTCCAATTTTATTTTCCATAATGTGGTCAACTAGACTCCCTTGATTTCCTATGGGATTTTGTGGAATTGTAAGAGGGTTAGGAAGAGGAACAAGAGGATTCTATGGAGGGTTAGGATTGTTAGGAAGAAGAAAAGGAGGGTTAGTAGGATGGGTTGTTCAAAACAAATAAATTACTAATTAAATAATGAATATAATAAAAAATTACTAAAATTTAGGGTTAACAAGAGTATATTTTGAGCACTTACTTCTTCTATGTGGTAGAATCATCAATTAGTATCTTCTTGGGATGAATTATGGCGTGGTTTAGCTTCAATGACCTAAAATGATATCGTAGAATGTAAATACACTAGGAAAAAAGAAATATCATGGAAAATGAGGAATTTTACATTCAAGTTATGATTTTATTTATTTTTGTTACACAAGGAATGTGATCACCTTATTAATGTGATCATGTTATTGTTTTAAATAACACAATCTTATTATTTAATAATGTGATTGTGGTATAGATCATTAATTATTGAGGAATAATTTAAATAACATGATTACATTAATTAAATAATGTGATTTCATTATTTAATAATGTGATCATGTTATATAAAATTTTCGTGGAATTATCCCTTAACTCTATACGCATACCTGTAGAGCTAAATTTAATAAAATAAATATTTAATGCTATTACTATCATAGGTATGGTGACTTTTATTAAGAATGTTGGTTAAAATAAGGTGATGAAACTAAAAGTGATAATTATGCTAATGAGTATGGCAATGCTTTATGTAATTTATTCATTTAATATGACAAAGATGAAAACAATCCTAATGAGGTTTGGTATCTAGATTTAGGTTGTTCTAATCACATGTCAGGGAATAATGTGTTATTTTTTATAATGGATAGAAATTTCAACACCAATATAGAATTTGGTAATGATAAATCTTTGGAAGTTGTAGCAAAAGGAAAAATGAAAGCGAATACTACAACATCTACAAAAAGTATTAATAATATTTATTACACCCCAAATTTGAAACATAATTTGTTGAGTATTGGAAAACCATACAAAAATAACTATAAGTTGGTTTTTAAGGATAATCAATTCATGATCTATGATACGAATCAAGTAAATAAAGTTATTACATTTTTACTTATGTCTAAGAATAAGATGCTCCCATTAATGTTTGGAGAGCATAGTAAAACCCTTGTAAATATGGCATATGAAGATAAAAGATGGTTATGACATCTCAGGTATAGACACTTGAATTTTTAAATTTTAAATTTACTAATATCAAAATAATTATTTTATGGTTTTATAAAGGTTGAAGAGCATAAGGAAGTTTGTGAAGTGTGTGTTAAAGGCAAACATGCAAGAGAAAAGTTTACAAAAGGTACTGGATAGAGGGCTTCTCATCCACTTCAATTGGTTCACTAAGATATTTACATGATCCTATGTAAACAAAAAATTTAGGAAAGTCATCATATTTTATTACATTTATTGATTATTATTCAAAAAAAATTTGGGTTTATTCTTTGAAATAAAAAAGTAAAGTATTTGATACATTTAAAATATTTAAATCCCTTGTAGATAATTAAAGTGGTTACAAAATAAATTGTTTAAGGACTAACCATGGAGATAAATTCTATTCAAATGATTATATCAATTATTATGATTTGAATGGCATAAAAAAGAAACTCATAACTACTTACCCCCCTCAACAAAATGGTGTGGCTGAAAGGAAGAACTATATAGTGGTTCAAATGGCAAGGATCAAGTTATAACTAAAGGGATTGAATAACACTTTTTGGGGTGATGAAGTTACTACAACAATATATATTCTCAATCAAATTCCAACTAGTGCCATTGAAAATATGACTCGATATGAATCATGGTATGAAAAGAAGCCTAATGTCAAATATTTTAAAATTTTTGGTTGTTTATCTTATGTTCATGTATCTGATCAAAAGAGGAACAAATTAGACTCAAAAAGTGAGTCTTGTAATTTTTATGGGTATAGTGAACAAATCAAATCTTATAAACCTTATAATCCTATCACTAATAGTGTACTTATGTCAGTAGATGTTATTTATTATGAAGGGGTAGTGTATGTTCATGATAAAGATAAAGGCAATATTGAGAAGTCTAAATATATTTTTATTGATGGTAATTATGATGATAATATTAATGAGCATCCCACAAGAAATTCATTTCCATGTGTTAAAAGTTTGTTAAGTAGCCCCTCATCTAGTACATATATTCCAAGCATATTTCAAGTTTTAAGTACAAGTCCTTTAAATTGACCCTCATTTAATGCACGTATTCCAAGCACAAATATAGCTTCAATTCCTAATTATTCAAGAAAGGTAATTATCTTGAGTGAAATTTATCATTGTACAAGAAGCCAAACACATGAAGAATGTCCAAGAGGTGAGACAGTAAACTATGCTTTAATTACATAAGCTGATTTTGAACCATCATGTTTTGAAGTTGCATGTATTAATGATGTTTGGGTGAAATCAATGCAAAAATAGATAGATTGTATTCATAAAAATGATACTTGGGAGCTTACATATCTTGCATATGATAAGCAAAATATTGGTATAAATGGGTCTACAAGACTAAGCATAAATGGATCTTACATATGACAAAAGGCAAAGTTAGTTTCTAAGGGATTCACACATAGGTATGTGATAGATTATAAACAAATAATCTCACTAGTTACAAGAGACGAGACAATTAGAATGATTATTTCTCTAAAAGATAGAAAAAAAATGGATCTTTCATCAAATGGATGTGAAAAGTGCCTTCTTGAATGAGTACTTAGAAGAGGAAGTTTATGTAGATTAGCCATAAGGTTTCAAAGTGCAAGGTAAATAATGTCAAGTCTACAAGTTGAAGAAGGCTTTGTGTGTCCTCAAATAATCGCCCAAACTATGGTATGCAAGGATTGATGTATACTTTTAATGGAATGAATTTAAAAGAAGCAGAACTGAGCCTACTCTTTACTACAGGCAAGAAGGTAATGATATCCTTGTTATATGTTTGTATGTTGATGAATTTTTGTATATTAGAAATAATTATTGCATGAAGGAAGAATTTAAAATTACAATGATGAATGAATTTGAAATGAAATATTTAGGTCTTATGAAATACTTTATTGGGATGGAAGTTCATCGAAGTAAAGATGACATCTTCATTTATCAAACAAACTATGAAAATGATATGTTGAAGAAATTCAATATAGTTAACTAAAAACTAGTCTCCATTCTAACTACTCATGGAGTTATGTTATGTAGGGAATATGGTGTTGAAAGAGTCGATGAGACAACTTACATTTAAGTATTGTTGGAAGCTTAAAATTTCTAACTCACACAAGACTAGATATTACTTATTCAATTTATCTTGTATTAAGATATATATGACTAAGCCATCTAAAATTCATATGAATATATCCAATATAATTTTTAAGTATGTTGAAGGTACTAGTGATTTTAATTGGGGAGGTAGTTTAGATGACCAAAAGTCAACTTCTGCGAATTGTTTTTCACTTGGTTTTGGTTTTAGAGTTCAAAGAAGAAAAGTTAAGTTTTTCTTCATCTATAAAATTAGAATATACTATAGTCACTTCTACAAGTACACAAGCATTATGGCTCTGAAAGATTCTAGAATAAATTAGGGAGAAACAAATTTAGTCTAGACTGATTTTTTATGATAATGTTAATTCTATAAAATTAGCTAAGAATCTAATGCATCACAATGGGTCAAAGAATTTTTAGTTGAATTATCATTTTATTCTAGATTTGGTTCAGAAGAAAGATGTGGAATTGAAGTATATAAACACATAAGAACAAGTTGTAAATATCTTCACTAAAACTATTACAAAAGTTCAATTTTTGAAACTTCAAGATCAAATTATTAGTTCACTCAACATCAAGAAGGAGAATGTTGACTAATTATTGTTGAACTATATTTCTACAACAACTTCAATCATGTAATTAATTTAATAATCAGTTTATATTTAATTAATCTATTTTTATAATAATAAAGCTTTAAAAAAGTTGGAAATAACTTTAGTTTATATTTCTTACAAATTAATATATAGATAAATTTAGAAAATTATAATCTATTTATTAGAAAAACATATTCACCTAAAAATCAATAAATACATTGTCATTGATCTTTATTATTATGTAAAATGATTCGAATAATTTAAATAATTAACTTTATTTTGACTATTTTATATTTTTTTTAATTTCTTTTAATCATACATATTACATATATTTTATTGTGAGTCTTTTATTTTTTCTTTTTCTTTTCAAACAATAATTTATTTTTATATATTTAAAAATATTCAATTAGAATATTTTCCTATAAAAAATGATGTCCCATAAATACATTAATTTCATAATATAGGGAAGGATTTAGCATCCTCCCAACATGTATAATAATGAGAAGTTTAGAACACGGTATGGATAAGTATTGAATTATAATCCAAAGTAGATTCATGCAAGAACCTGTAGTTGCAAGTGTTCTTGATAGATATGTATATATAAATATTGTTGAGTTTCTTGGCCATGCTAGTTATGTTAAAGAAACTAATTTTTCAATTATCAAATCATCCTATCAAACAAGGGCATATGTATCTACAGTAATTGTTTTTTTTGGCCTATATCCTAAATTTAATGCTAGATTTATCAGCCCAAGAAAAACAAAAAATTATTTATCCTATATAATCATAGACTTAAAAATAAAATTTGCATAAAATCATAGATAAAAGTATGATCCATTGAAATTTTGTAATTTAATAAATAAACAATACACTAACAAAAATATGTTTTTGAAAGTATAGGAAATTTGCCACAAAGGATTTAAAATGACATTTTGAAATTTTGTGACTTAACAATTTTAGTTTTTCAAACTGGTTGTGTATAATTTTTTATTTGTTTCCACGAACAATAATGGTCACCTACAACAATGTAAGGAAATGCAAGTACAAATTTATGTAAAGTACTTTCATTTCATTTTCCCTTTAGGAAAAATGGATGAAGGAACAAACATTATTTTTAAATTTCAAAATAAGAAAGTAATAAAATAAATCTGGAAACTAATTTTTATAGCGTATCCACCCAAAAAAAAAAAGAAAAGAAAAAGAAAAAAGAAGTTTATAATGTTAAGAAAATTTAAGAAATACTTGGAACTTGTCATACTAACATAATTTATATAAAAAAAATTGAGGATGTATTTTAAATCAATAAAATTATAAATTTATTATAATATGAATTACAAATTTTGCATTGTATGAAAAAAAAAATGTAATGCTAACAAACAATAATAATTGAGTATTAAAAAAAGTACATGTAATTAAATAATTATGAAATCTATGTCTTTTAAAAAACATTTAGTTGTTAACATATATTTTACAATATTTATGTACTTATCAATTATTCATTCAAATTAAATATTGTTGATATATTTTTTATATTTTTAAAATCATCAATATTTCTTCTCAACCCCACTCTAGCTATAGCTGCATCTGTCTTCTATTTCAATATAGCACTAATATTTGTGGTAAGCTCTTTAATGACATTTGTGAGTACTTTGGTGCAGTCCTTTGTGGTTAAAGAGCACTATTTTTCTTTGTCCATCAATATTTATTATTTTCAATTATTTAATATATATTTTTGTATCTACAATTTATCTTTAATTTGAATTCAAATTTTATATAAATAAAAAAAAACATAGTAAATTATTTATCAATCCACACATTAAATATTTATGTAGAGAATTTATTAAGGAATCACAAACAATATATATAAATTAATAAATTATTAGAACATTTATTATTATTATATTGAAATTCATGTTTAATCAATTATAGAGGAAAAAAACACAAATACATAATATTAAATTTTTTTCCATTATAATTATTCCCAATTTTATTTATTTTTTATATTAATATTGTTTAAAATTCTGATAAATAAATGGTATTTAAAAAACATTATCATCAAAACATCCCCAAAAACATATAATATTTTTTTTAAGATTTATATTTTTTTTAAATCTGTGGGTAGGAGGAAAAAACTTTGTTTTTTAGAATCAAAGATTCAACATGGAAATTTGAGAGATATCATTAGAGATCGGGACTAGAAAAGTGCAACATTTCTTGTCTGTCTTAAAGTTTAATGAACATCATTAAATATTTTGACATTTTTTAGGAATGGGATTAAAAAAATTCATTGTTAAGTTTCTATGTAAGATGGTTGTGATTTTTAAGCATGCATTTTTATTATCAAACTCTAAACGTCATTAAATCTATTTATTTAATATATATGATTTATATTATAATTGTTTGTGTGGTTTTTTTTTATATTAATATAAAATCAATTACTTTTTTATTCATTTAATTAATTTAATTGTATTCATATCAAGAAAGTGAAACTATTGCCTAACATTATATTCATCAAAATTTCACATCTATTCAAACTTTGTAACTTTATTCTTTATCCATTATAATTAATCATTTAAAATTAATGTAAATAATATTTTAAATTAATTTTTATTGGTGAAATATGAGATGAATGTCCAAAATTAATCATAAATTAACAAAAATTAGTAATTAAGTCACAACACCTGTAATAAATTTATTTCTACAAATGCTCTTATGAATACTTATCCCTAGAATAGTTCCGAACTCTAACAATCAAACATAGTTACATGAAACCATATATAAAATAATGTTCTCAGTCCTTAGTCACATAGCTTCAGATTATATTATTGTAATATAATTAAATTAATATTCATCCTTAAACATTGGTATTATTAGACATGTAACATTTATACTCTTTACTTATAAGGCATTCACAACTTATGCTGGAGTTTATGCTGACCTGTTGTAACACGCCTACATAGAAGAGGGCTCACTTTAGTCACTTTATTAAATATAATCTAATTATTGTGCATTTATTTCATATATCATATCACCCAAATCTACTTTTTGACCAAAAATTTTCCCCCATGATCTCTTTTATGTTACATTTATTTTAATCTCAAACAAATTATCTTTTATAAAATCTTTATGCAATCGTGGCCTCCTTAATTTACTATTTCCATATATATCCTTTGGTCCACTTAATTACCTTTATCACGGCATAAATACAAAGAAGAATTAATCACTTAAGTGCTCAGTGTAATGTATAGAACATAATGTTAAATTTGGAGGATTGTCCTTAATTATCATCACCAGCATCTGAGTGGAAGATAACGTAACAGTCAACATAAGACTTTATAGACAACTGTTGTGTACCCTTCTCTTTATGTTTGATTCTACATGGCATGATTTCACACGAATGTGGCTTAGATTGGAATAAGAATACAATATTTTTCCTTCGTTGTGAACAACTACCATGATGGCACTTGGTGCCTTCTGATTGATTGAGTCGTAAGATCGAGGAGGGGGAAACATTAAGACACAGTCTGCTTTCCTTATTTTTTAATTCTTTGAAAATGTGCCACATGGCACTGACTGATGAGGTCACATTCCTTAGGAATATGGTTTTGTGTTGCAATGTTGCGAGGTCATTATACACGGTAGCATGTGATTTCTTCGTATCCTCGTAGACTACTTTGTTGAAATTAATTTGGTTATAAAGTCATGAAGTTACGATTGAATGGGTTGCTGATAAGTGGCATCATCTGATTAGGTTCCTAGTCCTTCAGAATGTAGCGCTATGCAAATTTTGTTTTTTATGCTACGAAGGTGCGACGCTGTGAAAACATGGAAAATGGCGTTGAGGAACCAATTCAAAATCATTTTTTCTAAAATTTAAAAAAATATATACAAAATTACGACATGATGCGATGACAACACTCTTCAAACTTGAGCAGAGTACCAAAAAAAAAGTTTGAAACATGCGATGAATTGGCAGGCTTCGAAAACAAGACAAGTGGAAAGCTATGAAAAATGTGAAAGCTTGGGAGTAAAGTCAGTGATCAAACATTTTGAAAATTGTCTAAGTAAAAAAGATAAGCAAGCACGAATAAGCATGAATAACATTCCACCAAGACTTTAAGTCTGCATAATAAAAAGGTAATCCAAAATCGTTAGCCAAGTAAAAAGATAACCCAGCATGGATACGCATGAATAACACGCCACCAAATATTTGAGTCTGTATAATAAAAGGATAATCCAAGATCAGATATTCAAAACAATTTTAATAAATGAAATTACTTGAACAAATTTTCAATGAGACTTTCATTTACATTTTCTTTAATGAAATCAATTTTCAACACAAGAATAAAAAAGAAATTTTCTTTAATGAAATCAATTTTGGTGATTAATATAAGAATAATATAATTTATTGTAACATATGTAACGTATTCATTTAATCTTTTAATTATTAATATTAAAGAGAAAAAAATTATATTCCTTTTCAAAATTATATATCCATGTTATTCAATCATACTTTATAATAAAATACTATAAAATATAATTATAAATGTATTCACTTCATTACAAGGCTTGAATTCTCACTTCTAGGTCAGACCCTGATACACTATGATAGTGGCTTTGAGATCATTTCATGCCATGATCCACTAGACCACCCTAATAGAGTTTGTAATTAATCCATAAGGTAAAACTAAAGAATCTATCTCACTGCTTTAATCTTTGAATTGTATATTCTTCTTTGGAGTAATTAGGTGTGTATAAGCACCAATCCATTGTAATAATGATTGCCAAAGCTTTTCTTCAACTCAACAATTTATCCCGCTAATATTTTCTTCCAAAAAAATACACTCTTTAAAATTTATTCTCTTAATCATATATGGTTAAGCCTCTACTTATAACTATATTTTTTTTTAAGGGTTACATTACATATAGTTTTAATTCTCTTTATCAATGAGTCCTTGTCATCATTTACTGATAACTACTTTAAAACAATCATAGTAACTCTTAGGTTGTGTTCCATGTTGTAATTTGGCTTCAACATTACTTGTATCTTATTTTTTCATCCATGCACATTTATTTTTCCTTGAGATGTAGGTTTAGATTTCATTCCTTGTTTTAGTCTCCATCTTCTTCTACAATTTATCTAGTTTTTCATTATTTGGGCCCACTTTCTATCTTTTAGCTATTTAATTTTTTTGTGGAGAACTTTTGTTTGTTGTCATTGTCAAATTAGTTCTTTTAGACTCTTTACATAATGCACATGGTGGTCACTTTCTCATTTAATTTTTGCATGGCTATGGTCCATCGTCACCTTGACTTTACTATTCATTGGTTCAAAATCTACTGTTGATTCCACTAGGTGGCTTATGGTTCACTTTGAGATGGTTTTAAACTTTATAATTACATTTTACTTTGTAGATCATGAATTCTTTTTGGATTCTCTTAATATATTATATCTTTAGCCTGTACGCATGGATAATTATCTTCACAAACCTAAAAAAATTCTTCCATTTACCACATAGGCATAAAATGATATGTATCGATTGTAACATCGTGAATCAAAGATTAGTATTTTGTCGGTATAAATCAAAATGTAATTGAAATATTTAAATAATCTAAGCATGTGTCCTTAGACATATCGAGATAACATGAATGGCATTATAATGGGAAAATAGCACTTGTTATACATTTGTTATTCTCTTGATGAATTATGATTAGCTTGAATGTGATGTAGTTGCAAAGATGATTTGAGATGCATAGACATTTTAAAAACACCTCCCACTAAAAATGAATAATTTTATTTTATGGATGAGAATGCGAGGTAAAGATTTTATTTAAAAATAAAAAATATTTTATTTCACAAATAAGATTTTACGAGCATGTGTAGGAAGACCTTTATTTATAGATCTCGTTATTTAATGAGAGTTAGTGATGATTATTGGAGATCAATGGTGGAGAATTAATTCTCCTTCATAAAAATGAGGAGGATTGAGTGTGTAATAAAAAGGTTAGAGTTTGTAATAGGATGCAATGATGAAGGATTTGAGTGTGTAAGAGAATTCCATAGCTCTTGCTTGCACACTTTCCTATTTGCATTAAATTTGACTTAGAAAAGGGGGATTATGTCATGATGTGAGAATTTATGAGATTTATGATATTAGATAAATTTGATTTTCAAAAGTCAATGGATTTTATCACTAAGTAAATATTAGTATTAATTTGGATTAATTAAAAAATGGAAATGGATCATGGATTTATGAGGGGCTTGATGATGTTTGAGGAAGAAATGATTAATTAACTCTGCTAGAGGGGGGAAGGAATGTGTGGAATTGATGAATAGTTAATTGTCAAGAGATGTTGGTGCATATAGAATATTGATTTATGATTAATGTGATGATAGACTAGGGTTTGTTAACGTCATTAAAATATGAGGCGATGAGAAATAAAATAGACATGAAGTGTTTGATTTTATGTGTCTATATTTTATTGTTATTAGAAAGTGAATTGTGATAAATGATGAGTCGAGTGATAAATTTTAAAGTAAATATGCAAAAATGTTGATGAAATTTAGATGATGATATATGGAATAATATTATGGATGATTTCCCCTTTATAGGGCATTCCAAATGAAGTACAAGGATAGGCTCTCAAAAAAAATGTAATGAAGAAGACAGGATTTTGTACATAGATGAAATCAACCCATGGATGAGATTAACTCTCTTGAGCTAATGTTTGAACATTTTTATTTCACTTATTATGATGATGAATTGATTTTCCCTAATTAGTGTATATTTGAGAATGATAGATCTGTATAGTATCTATACACATTGATTTTACCCAAGCAAGGAGAATTTGGTAATGAAATATCCTAAAACTCTATGGGATTGTATGTTGGAATGATGTATCTAGATGATGAGTTACATGCCTAATTTTTACCAAAAATGGTGGATGCCACAATATTGTATTTGGTAGATGATTGATTAATGAATTTATTGATTGATGAAGTACCAAGAATAGATAAAGGACTTAACCTATTGCATGGATTAAAGATGATATGGTTGATGGAAAACATAGATGACTTGATAGGTTTATGTATATGTATGTGATGGAAGTATAATGGATTTAAAAGTAATGAATAACCTATGAAACTATTATCACATGAGGATAGCTCAAGTGATGTAATAATGATTTAAGGATGATGTGATTAGACATGGATATCTAGTTATAAGAAATGATGGAGAAAATAATAAGAATGAGAAAGGAAATGGAAAGAAGAAAATAATGACTGAGTTAACCTTAGAAACCCGATGTAATTGAGCATTATTTGCATAGTCCAAATGAACTTTAGGTCGATGTCATTCTCTCAAAAAAGGAGGAATATGATGAGAAATGAGGAAGATGATTATATGATTTGATTTTTATTGTGATGAAAATGGATAATATGATTTTAAATTAGATGATTAAGAGGCATATATTTTTCAAAGGGATATATTGTAATTTTAGTCCATATCCCCATATACTTTGAAACTTGAATTATGATACTACACAAGATAATATATAACATGATATAAAACACCATGATGACTTGGATGTCACGTGTATAGGGACTGATCCTAGATGAAATATACAAATGAAAAAGACACACCATGATATGGA
The DNA here is from genome assembly GCA_037957365.1 of Torreya grandis. Taxonomy (NCBI): domain Eukaryota; kingdom Viridiplantae; phylum Streptophyta; class Pinopsida; order Cupressales; family Taxaceae; genus Torreya; species Torreya grandis. The sequence continues at coordinate 371,172 of JARHVA010005735.1, read as the reverse complement.
AAAATCATGATGAGACTATTTCCATGGGTTAATGAGTGGATTTAAGTACAAGTGCATGGTAAGAGGCTCAATGACATGGAAAAAACATGATAAGCATGTTTTCACACACATGGACTGAGGAAAGGGATAAAAAGAAAATTAAATAGATAAGAAACCAATCAAACACACACAAACTTGAAAATAAAAGCAATAGAAAGTATCTTGTCTTTAATAAAGTCAAAATCCATGTGAGAAGACTCAATGATAGTGATAATTGGATGGTACCCCAAGAAAGGATACATGTAATTAGATTGGATTTATTTGAATGAAAAGTGATTAAGTATTTTGATGAGATTTAGGAGAAGACAACAGGTTTTGGGTTTTGTGAATTTAAATATTTTTAATATTTTTTTTTTCTTTTCTATTTTTAGGGATTTTCTGATTTTCTAAAAAAATTTAAATTTTTAATTTTATGATATTTTTAGATATTTTGAATTATCTGATGTTTTTAAATTTCTAAACATTTGTGATTTTTATTTTTTTTATATTTTTATAATGTTTTTGTATTTAATTATATTTTTATAATGTTTTTGGTATTTTTTTTAATAAGAATATACATGGGGTTTTTTTACATTTATGTACAAGGGCTACTAGAAAAGGGGAAGTTGTTGAAGTAGTGGGATGAGAGATGATAATAGATGAAATAGATTTAGGATGATGTTAGATGATATGGGATGAGGATGGGAGATGATCAATGATAACTATGGATGGATTAGGGATCTCAAACAACCATGTGACACAGGAACCAATTTCTAATTGTCAAAGTGTCATTTATAGGATTATACCAAGATGGTTTTAGAACAAGTCTCAAGGCTTGTTCCACTTAATTATCAAGGTCAAAATAGGAAGAAAGGACATACAAAATAATAGTATATTACGATGATGTGGGATGTTTAGGATGTATACATATGGTGAATATGATTTGGACAAGATGCATTTGATTAAGGATTTATATGGGGATGGGGATACCTCCAAGTGTCAAGGTACTTGAAGATAATGGATTATTTACATATGATGCAAAAAAACCAATTTTAATCATGGTACTTATCCTAAGTCACCGTAAGCATGGTTTTCATAATTGGAAGGATAATTTCTCTTTCAGTTTTGACTTTTGAATTTTTGAATTTTTAATTTATTGCCACATCTTGGGATTCTTTAGGTGTCCTATCTAACAATGTCATCATAAACTTCATTAATTTTCAAATTGTCTTCTTCCAAATTGATCAAGATGCCATCATATCCCCTATGATTTAAGAATCTATAAAATATGATGATGTGGAAGGAATATTATATGGAGGATGTTTGTTGATTATGTGAAGAATATGGAGGGATGGAATAATTATGATGTGAAGGGGATTTCAAACCAATAATCTTATGTTCTACGAGACTAATGGTATTTGTTTTTTGGATGTTCATGATATTTTATTTAGTACTTCTGATCTCATAATCTTGTGATTTGTAATTGTCATGCAACTGTGGTGTGGCATAAGGGAGTGTGAAGTTTTATCCCTTTGCACCTTAAAGGGGTTTTCATCAAAGGAATCACTTTCTTGATTTTTTGGGGATTTGATATCGATTTTTGTCCAATAGTTCCTCAAATAGGTTGTCACTAAGGACCTTGATTTTTTACTTTAATTTTGATTTAAATTATCCCATATTTTCTCAAGGAAGTTTTCACTATGAGGTGTTGATTTGTTGGATTTAGATTTGTTGGATTTTGTTGTTCATCTTGATATAAGAATGTTTTATGTTCCCTAGGATGTGTTGATGTATCTTTATGCTCTTCTGGATAAATGTTAAACTTGAATTGTACCAATCTTTAATTATTATGGTAGAAGGATGATGATAAGCTATTTCATTAGTCCTAATCAATGTGTGTGGGAGTTTAAATTTTAAGGTGGTATAATGGATAAATTGTATTGATAAGATGATGGGTGGAAACATGGTCCTTTTAGAGACTATGAATAGAACTTATTTCAATCCTAGATGAGGTTTCCTAGAAATCTTGAAAGTGTCACAAACGTATTTACTTGGATTTGTAGTAGTTTTATAGCTAATTTTATGAGATCCTTTATGTGCACATACATGGATGGGTTCAATTATGCCTTGCTCATGGATGTTGAGGCCTTTCCCATTGTAGTTCATGATTTCAAGGATTCTTATTTACATATAATTATTTAAATTATAAATAATTTGTCTATATGTATCCATGTAAGATTATTATTAATGAGTTCCTCATCTCTAAGAAGGCCATTTTTAAAAAATGAAGTCTTTTCAAATTGATGGCATGTTTATGTTGATGTTTATTCTGATTCTGGAGTTTATTTTTATGTTTATGTTGATTTGATATTTAGGAAGGGCATGTCCACATAGAAGTAATTTTTATGTTTGTTATCTATAAGTATTATTGTCACTTGATGCATGCAATTTTTGGTGATGGAAGATTAGATATGTGAGGGGATATGAGGTAATAGGAAAAGGATGATGTTGTGAAAGATAGGTTCATTAAATATTAGTGGTTCATCGAAGACATGTGGATGGTAAAATATGGGCTGACTAAGGATGGGTGATTTGTGAAGTAATGGATCATTGAGGATCAAATCATCAAATATGGGTGGGCCAAAAATGGTATCGTATTGGACTAAAATGGGTGAATTGATAAAAAATGTTCATTGAAGATGGACTCGTCAAGGATGGAGTAATCATAGTGACCTTTACTTAGAACTGAAGGATTTTCATAGATATTTGGAAGAGGAACTTACCATATCCCTAGCAGATAATTGTCCAACTCAAATATACCTTAATATTGCATAAACAAATGTCCCTATAGGGGTGATGGTATAATATAATTAGATTTTTCAATTTACTATGGATCCAAGGTTAGATTCGCTGTAGATGTAAGTTAGTTATATTGGGAAGTATTAGGTCTTGTATTTATGGATTAAGGATCAATAAAGGATGATAGGTAGGATACATTTTGAGTAAGTTTTTGGAGTTGGTCAATCATTTTTTTGTTAAGACAGTGATGCTATAGAACTACATTGAGATTATGGGGGATATCAGGATTTGGATGGTCTCTAGTAGGTGGGAGATTTACATATATTAAGTGGGATGCCATTTGGTACATATTTATTTTGGATTGATTTATTGTTTGGATATGATTTGGATCAAGCTAAGATTGGATTCAGATTGGTCTAATATGGATTTAGAGTAACTTTGATTTATCATTTAAGCTCAACTTGGATTTAGGTTTGATTGTGTTTGACTAGGATTTGGTTTGAATTTTGATGTTAAAATTTATGTTTTGACATTTTATATTTTGTTGTATTTCATTTTGATGTTTTATTTAAGTCCAATGTGAGAAATGATGGATGTTGTGTTTTCTTTTTCCCTAGTCGATAGTTTACAACAGATCGATTGGAAAGATGAGGACAATGATTTGATTATGGATGCTTAATTGATTAATCTCAAATTTTAGATTAATATGATTTGAATGAGTTGATTTTTACTTAGGATTGTTGGAATTTAGATGTGATTTGATTTCAAATAGTTAACCTAATTATTTTTCTTTGGTTTATTGACTTTAATGTTTGATGTTTGACATTTGATTTAATTTTGACTTTGATTGGTTGAATAAGATGTTTGATGTTTTAATTTTGATTTAGATTTAAAATTTGATGTTAGACTTGGGATTTTTGACTCTGGTTTACTTTTACCTTCTAACATTTTGATTTGAAATTAGATTTGACTATATAAAATAAAGATGTTTGAGTTTTTATTTAACGTTGTCTTAGGTTACTTTGATATTCTATTTTGAATTTTCATTTTCATTTGAATAAATTTTTGACTTTATGTTTGATTGGATATTTAAAATTTTGATGTTTAACCAAAATAATTGATGTTTAACCTTGGATGCTTGACTCTTTAAGGTTGACAAATAATATCTTACATTTGAATTTTTAATGCTGGGATGTGAATAATTGATGTTTGAATGTTGATCCTTAATGTTTTCATTTAATGGATTTGAATTTGTTTGAAGCGTTTAAGGTTTGAAATCAATACAAGTCTTGAAAAGATATTAATAAAAGCATATAAATGATAAACCCTATGCTTAGTATAAAATGTTTTTAATGTAAATACTATCCCAAACATATACTCACATGAAGTGATGAATAGATTGGTCTGCAAACCCTCACTCCATGGATTTAAGATGTGAGTATCTTAAGGGATTATGGTTTCCATTGCAGTACTATTTATTTTTAGACAATAGGTATCAAGGTATATTTTAACAAACTTTTTTAGGTGTATTATATTAATTTCCATTTGTACACATCTTGCATTCATCCTTGAAAAATTGAGAATATGGAAAACATAGATGATAATCCCAGATTATGTCATTATAGTTGAGGAAGGGTTTATCATCTAGATGTCTTGAATGCAGACAATGAGCTAAAGACACTAATAGAGGGTACGGTTAGTTCCCTACTACTTATGGCTCTACCTAATTGAAGGTGAGAGGACCTAAGAGTTATCTTTCTCACGTGGAGGGATATTATAGTTTAATCTTCATAGAATTATTAAGACACAAACACCAATCTGACCAGAGCATAACCAAACTTGATCAATCCACTTGTTAAGATATGTCACACAGATTGGTAAACTTTTCTTAAATTAAACACAAGCTACTAAAAATAGATGGGAAAGTGAGTGCAACCTTCATTTTTATATAAATTTTTGACAACTTAGGGCCAAATAGAAGATTATAATTATGATTATTGAAGAGAAAAACATATACACATTTTGAGTTTGAAGAGAAAAACAAATATACATTTTAAGTATACAATGCTTATGTATCTGTAGGAAAATAAAACTTAAGATAGTCAACATCATGCATTATTTTTAAGGGTATGGTAGGTAGGATGAGTTAGGTAAATATAATAGTGAACTGTGGTGGTTACTTTTAACAAAAGGAACTCCTTCTGATATCCAAACTATTATTCATTTATAATATGCAAAAGATTTAGTAAACAACCTAAAGAAAATGACCAAGAATAATTTTCATTCATTGATAACAATCCAATGCAAACCGTCAAATGACCCCTAAATCACCAAATCACTCATTGAAATTTAAAATTAAGGAACCTTCCCCTATAAAATCTATAAGTCCAAGATGTCCTTTAAATAATATCAATAACATAATAGCAAATCACAATGCAGAAAAGAATTTACAACCTAGATCTATGCCGAAAGTCACTACCATTAGTAGACATAAAACTAATACCAAATTAGAAATGCATGAACAATATCCCATTATATTTCACAAAAAACATACAATAGAAAACAAAAATGTTCTCCATTATCTTGAAACTAAATCTTACATACATAATGTTCAAAATGCATAACAATAGGGAAAAACATGGTGAATTTCCTATAAAATAGGGAAGACATATACATTATGATATAAAAGTTTAATAATGGTTATATATCTATAACCACCTTAGAAAGAGAAACAAAACACACATAACAACTTTCTAAAAGTTGGACATCATAAACCCTAGGAAGAAAAATGAACAATCTAATAAAAACCTTTGAAAAGAGGACAAGCCCTCTTTTTATACAAAATTTTCACCCAAAATATTTAAGGAATATCTTCCATCTATAATATTCTCTTGATCACACCTAAAATCTCATGATCTTTTAAGGAAATTATCCTAGAAATTATTTGTCCCTGTCATGATGAAGCTTGATAACAAACCCTTGATCTCCTTGGCTAGAAATTTGTTGTACTTGACTTTGAGGGAGAATATTACCTTGGTATAAAAAATATTATATTAATGTGTAATTAAATTTCATTACCTTAAACTAATCATTTTCCTAACTATAATCTTTTGGACATCTACCCTCTTCCTTGTGGAAGCCAAAGAATGCCCCTCTCTTTGTAATGATGGCCGCAGATTGCTCTACCTATGATGGAGGCAATTCAATGTCCTTGGTAATTTGAATATGTTTCCAATAGCCAACCTTGTTCTAAAAAAACCTCACAATAATATTCATCTATGTAAGTCTTCAACATTGGCCAAATATTTGGAAATGGCACTTAACTTTTGTTCTCGCCCTTTTCATCTTTTGAGTTTGCCCGTGCTTCTTCCTTTAACTATTTTGATTTTTAGGGTTTCCTCTAAACTTATTAAATATATAAGGCATATTATACCTTAAATTTTATTATGTGATACTTTGGCTCCCTTTTACAGTTTTGCACCTTTTTGGCCTGGTGGGATTTCGTGTTTCATGTGCAACTTTTCAACTTTTTGGTCTTGGCAGGATTTCAGAAGTATGATGTATATTTTAAATTTATAATTTTGAAATTGAATTTTAATGTTGTAGTTATACCAAAAATTTATGATGTGGAATTGGGAACTTCAAATAAAATTTGAAAATTTCAAAATGCAAAGTTGTCTTTGGCTTGAAAACTTTTATTTTTGCCTTTAAACCTAGGAATCCCCTTGGCCTCTGATTGTGGAACTCATAAAATATGTAGTCCATATAATCATTTATTATAATATAGATTAATTTAATCACATCCATTAATCCACTAAAATTAAAGCAACTTGAATGACCTCCTCAATCCACTTTACTAGGTTAAATTTATGCCTTGTTCCCAGTAAACCCATGAATTCAAAATAGTTCTCTAGTTCATTCTTGAAATATTTTCAATCTATATGGAAGCTTTACTCTTTTTTTATAGGCAATGGAAATTCATCCATATTCTTTTTTTGTGGAGGTAGAACAAAGGCTTAAATCTCTAAAGGTGTATAGGATGTGGGAGCAATGAATTCCCCTACATTAATTGCTTAGACCTTTATTAAAATCCAATACCAGAGTATTAACAATATCTTCATAAGCAATATATATATAGACACACACACACACACACACACACACACACACACACACACACACACACACACACACACACACACACACACACACACACACACACACACACACACACACACACACACACACACACACACACACACACACACAAACACACACACACACACACACACACACACACACACACACACACCACTTGAGAAAAAACCACCAACTATTCATCTTTTCTATGTGTCATTTAATGTAAAATATTATCTAATAGTTTTACTTGAGCATCATTTTCACAATCTTTTCCATACTCAGAATTAAGGTAGGGGACTGATGCAACAAAAAATATAAATCTAGCAATAATGTAATAGATAGGACATGCCTCAATGAAACTCCTTGAATACAATGCTGCAAAGATAGATTAAAACATTTATCATTATTTTCTTATGACCTTCATGTCACCAATTTTCCTGCCATTGACACGTGGAATAAAATTTGAACATTGTATATACTTTTCAAGTATGTGGGCCTAGGAGATTTGACTACATATTTCAATTTATAAACTTGCACTTTACTTTATTTCTTCTTCCTAGAATGTCTGTATTGTGGTGAACACTTTATTACGAGTTTAGGAGTGTGAGCCACACAGTGCAATTTGTAATAACTTGCATTTCAATGTTATTCTCTCCACTAAAATCCCATCTTAAATCTTCACCATCAAACCTTGGAGATTTAAATAAAATTACAACTTGAACTTTCAAAACTTGTTATTTGTTATTTTACTTCCACCCAATATATCCATCAAGCTTTAGAACTCTACCTACGTATTATAGCTTTGCATATATGAAAAGTTGTTTTTCCTCTCAGAACTTCTATCGATAGGTTTTGAATTTTCATCTATAGATTGCAATCTGTAATGTGCATTTTAAAAGTTTCAACTCTATAAGGTATTTTTTTTGTGGGATTTTACACCACACTTGCAATTTTTCAAATTAAAAATTTGCTTTTGACTTCATAAACTCTACCATTATGCCTTTTCATTCAAAAATTTGGGCTTAGATTTAACTTCTCCACTTACTCTTCATATTCCTTGGGTATGGTGGTTGAGACAGTTTTGTGGCCCATTTAAACATTCAACGTGGGTAATGAAGACCCCAGTAGGGACAAGGAATAATTTGCATTGGTTTATTACACAAGATTGTGGCATAGGGTTTAAGACCCATAAAAATCCCTTAGTGGCTTTCCATGTGGTCAATGAGAACCCCCACATAGACCTCCATGTAGGCTCTTTGAATGTTTTACCAAAAACTTCATGCACTTTAATTTCCCAAAATCAATGATTTAAAAACATTCCCTTTTAAGACTATGCTTCTTGGGATTTGTGATTTTCTTAGCATATTGCAACTTGTAATTACAAACATAATTTATACCTATGTTGTGGATCCCCTTCATGGAATTCACATACCTAAACACAATTTGAAAACTTCAAGTTGTAACTTTTTTTTCCTTTTAAGAGTTTCACTACAAACATGGGAACTCCAAATGCATTTTATAATTTGAATTTTGTAATTGTGACTTTGTTTTCCCCATTCAAATCTAGGTTCCTTTTCCTTTTGAAAATGAAAAACACTAGACTTAGTATTTTTTTAATAATTAGTTATTTTAATTCTCTTGGTATGATATTTACCACATACACTATAAATTAAAATGTGCCAAAAGACATAAAAATTTTAAACATTAGTATGAAACTAGGACTTGTAGGGTTTACACAACATTATTAAGGAAGCAAAATTTTCATAACCTAGGAACACATTGGTGGATTAAGGGAAAAAATTAGACATTTTAGGCACTCAAATCTCAAAAATAGGGAACAAATTGATCAATTTAGATTTCGGCATGAACACTAGCTCTCACCTAGAGATGTACACCCCTTATGGGTATGAAAAAAAGACCCAAAAATAAGGCTAGGTGCCAATTCCTTGGACCATGGAGTCACAATTTTGGAAATTTCATAACAAACACCCACGGAGGCCCAACAAAAAAAGGGAAAACTGAAAATAATAAATCAAGAGGATCTAAGAACAAACACAAGATTAAAAAATACCAAAAGAAAAATACAAACAAGGACCAACATAGAGGGGAAATCAAATAATGGAACTATACACTATACATTACTATACACAAACATGGACTTAATTGAAGAAGTGATTCATATTTATGCCATTAACTAAAAAATCCTATAGCATTCCTAATATCATTTTTTAAGGGTGAGATTTTTATAACATCATTCATACCCTTAGGAATACTAGATAGCAGAGGTTCTCTATTCTTGGCTAGAGCACCTCTTTATTTGATAATTTGGGAAACAAGTGGTAGTTTGAAAGGAATAGGGACTTCTTTTGTTTTCTTGACTTCCTTATGTGCATTCCCTACCTTTAAATTTTTAAGGGTAGTCTCTTGAGGAGAAGCACCTTGTTGTCTACTTCTAAGACTATACTCTTTGTCTTAGGTAACTACCACATTAATTAGTAGATGCATGTCCTCAACTAAAAGAATTCCCCATCATACTTTTTAATCATCATGGATCATAAAAATTCAAAGTCATGATTGTATAATTCATATGCTTATGTCATGTTAATATCAAAAACAATAATATAAGTTGGGACACATACCATTTTGACTACACTCCAAAATTTATCAATAGTATTATTATTGTACAATCATGTGGAGGTAAGCACTTTAATTCAAGAGATTTGACAATTAAACATTGAAATATCATCAAATTTAAATACAAACCTAGTTTCCTCTACATCAATTCATTTAAAAGTATCCTAAGGAGGCCAGGGAAGGAAGCACGTATCACACCAATCAATGTCAAGGTCACAATATACAACATTAACCTTGGCATTCTATGGATCATGAACTTTCTTTACAAATCTTCTATTCTAATTTCTATGATATATTTTATCATGGGAAACCCTCTTCCCTTTGTCATTATCTCTATTTTGGGAAGAATGCCTACCTTGTGCTTGATTCTAGGTTTGACTTCTCTCTTTTCTTGAAGATCCATGAGGGATCCCTTTCTCATCTCTAGCTAGCTTGTATGACATTTCCTTGATAGAATTTGCCAAGGTTTTCATGGTTTCCTCAAGGTTAGTTTTCTTAGTGGGATGATTTTTTTTATGATTAATCAACTTCACATCAACCTTATTTTCTAGGGCCTTTCCCATAGCCTTTATATTATTTTCAATTTGGATGGCCATGTTGAATGCTAACCTCAAGTTCATAGGAGGCTTGTCCCTCAAGTATTATGTAGCCTTCTTGTCAAATGTATCACATTATTTAAACAAGTAAGTTGTATCTCTAGGTCTAACATTTTTAGGAAACCTCATCATAATCTTGTTAAACCTTGTGTCAAATTAATGCACACACTCATTAGGATTATTCTTGATGTTTTCAAACTATGCAATAAGGAACCTAGGATCAATCCTATCACCATAATATATTTTTAAAACATTCTTCATTTCTTCCCTTGACTCTATGCATCCATGGGGAATGGAATTTAACCACTCATGTGAATCTTCTTCCAGTATGTGCACGAATAGTTTAATGCAAACATTCTCATGCTCAACCTCATAATATCCGATGATAATGTGAAAATATCTCAAATGTGGTTCACCGTTCACTACATTATTCCCTTCAAATATAGGAAGGAGGTTCCTTCATTTGTAACTTCATTGGGGTAACCTTCCATTTATTCAGAATTAAATGATCTAGATTTATAAATCTTAAATGCAAGATGTTTATTCTCAATCTTATCTCTATGCCTCATGACTGAATCAATGGTGGGTTCAAGATCAAATTGTAAAGGGTTATTAGGGGGTGGCTGAGATGGACTTGGAGGATCAAACTTAAGAGTATATTAGACTAGTAGAGAAGGTGTTGGGTAGTAAATAAGACTATAAATCTCTAAGTTATCAAGACAACAATGATACTCTTCAATTAAAAGAAGTTTAAAAATTAAAAGTCTAGGTGTACTAGAATTATGATAGTTCAAACAATCCTTTAGTACAAAACTTTGTCCTTCAATTGGCCTCCAAATTTTTCTCCTTCTTCTATGATGAACTCTTGATTTAGAGACAAATCAATTTGATGAGACAAAATTTTAGGAGGATCTTAGTTGTTCCAACTTTACAAACAAGAGAACACTCAAAATTGAAAAAATTAAAAATGGGTGTTGATCTTTTAAAAACTAGATTCAATGTTGGAAGTGCCACTAGAAGATAACTTATAGAATATAAAAGATCATAAATATGTAGTGATAAATTATAAAAAAATACTTTCTTGAAGTCAATGATGAGATATAACAACAAATACATTAAAATTTTAGATTCATGATCAAAGGGAAAATTACTTTAAAACATGGACAAATAATTAGTTCCTTATATTGTCTTAGTAGGGGTAGATTGATCAAATCTTTCAATACAAATAAATTTTATAACATGAACTAATATAATATATGTATAATATTCCCCAACAACACAAGTGCCAAGGGTCTCCCCTGATAATAGCGCTAGCAAAGTGTTTCATAGTTGACGCCCAAGATAGAAAATCAGACTCAAATAACCACAAATTTTTAGCATATGAGATAATATGAAAAATATAGTATAAAACTACTCATCATAGATTACTACATCAAATATTTCAATATAGATAACTTTAGAATCTGAACTAATATACATCTCTACAAGAGTCCCCAGTAAAATAAGTGCCAAGACAATCATCCCCAATAATGGCACCAATATAGTATTGGTTCCCAGTTGCACACCTCTTGTATTCAACCTTAAAAACTTGAGAAGATTAAAAATGTAGATTATAAACTCAAATTATGTCATCCTACATGGGGAAAGGTTTAGCATCTAGATGGTCTTAATGCAGATAATGAATGGAAGACACCAACAAAGGGTATGGTTAGTTACCTAATATTTTTGGCTTTGCTTAAACCAAGGTGAGAGGACCTAAGGGGTAGCTTGTTCATATGGAGGGATACTATAGTTCGATCTCCATGGGATTATTGGCATACAAACACAAATATTACTAGAGCATAACCAAACTTGCTTAATCCACTTGGTAAGTATTTTCACAAAGATTAGGCAAATGCTCTTAGATCACACATAAGATACTAAAGATAGATGGGAAAGTGATTGTAACCTTCATTTCTAGATAAACTTTTGATAACTCTAGGTGAAATGGAAGAATACAATGCTAATCTTTAAATAACAAAATATAGATACATTTTAGGTATATAATTCTTATGCATATGCAGGCAAATAATACTTATGATTGTCAATAACATGCATTATTTACAAGGGTAGGGAAGGTAGGATGAGTTAGGTAAATATAAAAATGGGTTGGGGTGCCTAATTTCAACATAGATAGCTCATTTTAACATCCATCCTATTATTCATTTATAATATGTAAAAGATGCAATAAATAAGCTAAAGAAAACCATCAAGAGTAATTTGCATTGATTGATGATAATCCAATGCAAACACTCAAATGACCAATAAATATCCTAAGTATGCACTTCAAGTGAAAACTCATTCACCTTCTCCTATCGACTACATAAGTCTATGATTCCCTTAAAAGACTATCAACAACATACTCCCAAATCATAATGCAAAAACGAATTTACAACCTAGATCTATGTTAATATACATAAAAATAAATACCCAATCATAAATGTATGAATAATATCCCATTGCATTTCATTACCAAGATACAACATAAATCATAAAGTATTTCCATTATCTTGAAACTAAATGTTACATGCATAATGTTCAGAATGCATAAAAATGGGGAAAATCATGATGGATTTGTTCTAAAATAGGGGATACATATACATTATGTGTTTAGAGTTTGCTAATGGATATACAATTACAACCACCTTTACAAGAGAGATAAAATGCATGCAACAACTTTTGAAAAGAGGACAAATCCTCTTTCTATATAAATTTCTCACTCTAGATATTTTGGGAATATACTTCAGCTGGAAGACTACCTTGATCATGTCTAAAAGCTCATACTCTTTTAAAGAAATCATCTTGGTAACTACCTATCTATGTCATGATGAAGTTTAACAACAAACCCTTAATCTCTTTGGCTATAAATTCATTTCACTTGAGCTTGAGAGAGAATATTCCCTTGGGATCAAAGTAGACTCTTTTCTTCATGTGTAATTGCATTGTATTACCTTCAACTAATCATTTTCCTAACTAGAATCTTGTGGATAGCGACACTTGTCCTTGTGCAAGCCAATGAATGCCCCTTGATTTGTAATGATGGCCTCATATTTCCTATGATATAGGTAATGCAGGATCTATGGACATTTAAATATATTTTCAATGTCCCACCTTGGTCTTAAAAACACTCATAATAATATTCATCTATAGAGGTCTTCAAAATTGGTAAAAAATTTGGAAATGGCACTTAACTTTTGTTCTTACCCTTTTTTCCTTTTTAGTTTGCCCATGCTTCTTCATTTTCCAATTTTGATTTTTAGGGTTGTTGTAAAACTTACTAATGATAAATAGCATATTTTACCTTATCTTTTCACATGGTGAAAACCTTATTATAGGTTTAGGAGTGTGAGATGCAAAGTGTAATTTCAAAATTCTGAACTTGAATTTTAATGTTTTTCTCCTCACTGAAATACTCATTGTCAGACCTAGGAGATTTAAACATAATTTACAACTTGCACATTCAATTTTTTCCTTTTTATTCTTCTACCCAATATCTCTACTAGGATTCAGAACTCTACCTACATATTACAACTTTGAAAATATGAAATGTTGTTTTTCCTTTCAGAACCTTTTCCAATGGGTTTTGGAGTTTCATCTATAGTTTGCAATTTACAATTTGCATTTTAAAAGTTGCACCTCTACCATGTATTTCCATTACAGGCTTTTACACTATACATGCAATTTTGTAAGTTACAAATTTTCTTTTGACTTCAAAAACTCTGCCTTTGGCCCTTTTCATTCAAAGCTTTTGACTTACTTTTTAAATTTTCTGCTTCCTCTTCATACTCCTTTAGCATGAGGGTTGAGACACTTACGTGTCCCATTTAAAATTTCTACATTGGTAATGAAGACCCCATGATGGACATAAAGCAATTTGCATTGGTTTATTGTTCAATACAGTGGCATGGGGTTTGAGACCCATACATGACCCTTATAAGATGTCTACATGGTCAATGATAACCCCCCACATGGACCTCCATAAAGGTTATTTGAAAGTTTTTCTTAAAACTCCATGCACTTCCATTTCCTAAAGTCTATGTTTTAAAAACTTTCCCTTTAAGGACTATAATTATCTAGCTTTAGGATTTGTTTACCATATTGAAACTTGAAATTTCAAATTCAAGTTGTATCTCCACTATGGATCTCTTCTCCGAACATCAGATCTCTGAATGCAATTTGAAAATTGCAAGTTACAATATTTCATTTTCTTTTAAATTTTTTTTATGGACTTAGGAACTCTAAATGCATTTTACAATTTTGAGTTTGTAACTAGGATTTTACTCTCCCCATTCGAATCTACATTATTTTTCCTTTTGAATATGGAAAACACTATACTTAGCATTCTTTTAAGTACTTAGTCAATTTTAATTCTCCTAGTATGATATTTTCCATTTACCCTGTAAATCAATACATGCTAAAAGACATAAAAATGGTCAAATCTTAGTATGAAACCAAGACTTATCGAGTTTACTCAACTTGATTACAAAAGTGGGATTTTCATAACTTAGGTGCATATTTGTAGATTAAGGGCAATAATTAAACATTTTAGGCACTCACATCTATAAAATAAGGCAAAAATTGATCAGTGTAGATTTCGGCACTAACACATTCCTTAAGTACATAAAAGTACAATTTTGACCAAATTAATGGAAAATTTTGATTAATAAGCTATGCAAGATAGTCTAACCCATTTTCACCCACTCTATCCATGGTATTTCAATTGAGTGCCACCAAAAATCATTGCTTGATGGGTGTTATCTATTCCCTATATATTAGAGCATAAAAGAGCTTCACTTATGACATTATTAAAATATGCAACCACTTGAATAGTAATGACATTTCCCCTTTCAATTTTTGTACCATGCCAGAACATGTGGTTGGTTCTAATGTTAGGTCAGAAAATATGAGTAATAAAAATCTAAATACTTGGACTTAGAGATCAAGGTCTACCTTGCACATCCAAAATAAAAGAGAATTACACTATTCATAATTCCTTAGATTGCCTAGAGGTGTGAGGGAAGTGCATATATAGCATCTATCTAGGATAAATTCTATCAATCTAAGTCATCTATGATTACAAGGAATTACCTTACAATGTAAGGTAAGAGTATACACAATTTTAAATTGTAAAACTATAGACACATTATCATAGCAAAGAAAAAATTAAAATAAAATTTATATACCTAAATTGAAATGTGTTTTAAAATTTTAATCCCAAAAATGAGTTTAAGAGTTTGTCTGGTTGATTTAAGACTTTGAGGCATGAAAACTTGCAAACAATAGATAATTATTTTGTTTTGTTTATCTTTAAAAAGTGTAAAATCATGCATAAAAATATTATATAACAAACATTAAATGTTTCCATAGAAATCAATATGAATTCACCAAATCCAAAGTAATTCTAACAATCCCTAAAAAAATAAATAAATAGTCAAATGTAGAGAAACAATAATTACATTAAAATATGAGTGATTTCATCGAAACATAGGTCTATTTCGTTACTCCCTCAAAACATAGACAAATATTTAAAAAAATTATCCCATTTAAATGAGATCAATTTATTCGATATCACAGTGATACCATTGAAACCATAATGATTCTACCATTTTATGTAAAATTAAGTTAGTAATATAATGATTATGGTACTTTATTTACAATTCATCCAAACTATGAGAAATTTCTTCACTTAATTTTTTTATTGGTTTCAGGTATTTTCAATACTTCATTTTTCCAAAAATGAGAGGTCAAATTGACACCTGATTTAAAAGTTGTGGTCTAATGAAGGTAGGAGGTGAAAATAAAAAGTAATGTGAATTCACTAAACTATAGTCTGATTTCTTAAAATTTTAGGTTATTCCACTAATTATTCTAACAAAATTTAAGTGATTGTACTAAAATTTATATGATTCCACTAGATTTATATGATTTTACCGAAATTTAGATTGTTTTTTCAAAGTTTAGATGATTCTACTAAACTTTAGTTATATGATTCCAAAAAAATAGATGATTCCACAAAAAGTTAGATGATTTCGCAAAATATTCACTGATTACACCAAAATTTAGATGATTCCACCAAAATTTTGATGATTCAACCAAAATTAAATGATTCTAATAAAGTTTATATGATTCTACCAAAGTTTACAGGGTTCTGCCAAACACTAGATGATTCTGCCAAACTATATTTATGAAATTCCATAAAATTTAGAGGGTTCCAAAAAAATTCATGTAATTATTACCCAAATTTATCTTATACCACTAATACTTACATGATTTTAGAAAGCTTTAAAATATTCTACCAAAGTTTAAATGATTATGCCAAACATTAAATAATTCTACCAAAGTTTTGAAGATTCCACCATAATTTTCTTATATTTCCTTTATCTATATTACATTTAGTTAACCTATACTCATTTACACTCCTAATATATGGGTTAATCATGCTCAAACTTATGATAACATTAAATATTTACACACACACACACACACAGATATATATATATATATATATACACACACACACACACACACACACACACACACACACACACACACACACTAATATGTACTCTTAGATCCAATAATTTGAAATTCCTTTTACTTTACCAAATGCCTTCATAGTCAATATTGGGGACCAATTAATATATATATATATATATATATATATATATGTATATATATATATATGTATATATATATATATGTATATATATATATATGTATATATGTATATATATATATATATGTATATATATGTATATATATATAAATATATGTATATATATATAAATATACGTATATATATATATATATATATATATGTATATATATTATATATATGTATGTATATATATATGTATGTATATATATATGTATGTATATATATATATATATGTATATGTATATGTATATGTATATACATATATTATATATATATATATATATATATATGTATATATATATGTATATATGTATATATATATGTATATATATATATATCTGTATATATATGTACGTATGTATGTATATATATGTATGTATGTATGTATGTATATATATATATATATATATATATATACGTATATATATATATATATATATATATATATATATATATATATAGACACACACAAACACACACTAATATGTACTCTTAGATCCAATAATTTGAAATTCCTTTTACTTGACCAAATGCCTTCATAGTCAATATTGGGGACCAATTATAGATATACTATATTATTATAATATTAATCATTTCCCTATGCCCATAGTGCACTTTGGCTATATCAAGTTAATTATTAGTGATCTAAAAAAAATTGAGCATGTTACAAGTTCTGATCAGTGGGATATACAAAATTATAACTCACTAATAATGGTGAATTTAAGTGAAGCAAGGATCTCATTTCCAACATTTTACATCCCTTCACATTAACTAATTTATCATGTTAACTCTTTAATCAGTAGTGATAACCCTACTGATACAAAATAATATGCTATAGAGAGTAATATCATAATTTTTAGAGTAAAGAACTGGAGCAAAAACCTTACTTGGATAAAATTTTAACCAATGATAAATCAAGTGTATGTAAGATGACTTAATGTGAGATCCCACTATACTAATAAAAATTATTTTTATTGTTTATTCAATAGAAAAAAATCATTAAAGCATAAAGGATAATCATGCTAGACAACATGTAACCTATACAATCCAACTAGTTAGTCATATTGTATCATGAAATATTAAGAAATATATTGATTCCTTTCATGTTTATGATGTCTATCCCAAAATAAAACTAGGGTTTGCATCCCAAGATTACATATAAATATTATAATATTTTTATTTTTTGTGGATGAAATAGAGGTTATTATTAATTAATATGTATATATATATATATATGTATGTATATATATATATATATATATATATATATAAGACTATTTTAAAAAGTTTGGTAGAGTATATTCCACAATTTCACACTAGGCCATGCCTAGAAAATATGAGGCAACAAGGAAAACAACCAACACAAAAATTTGGTCCATCCTAGAAGTAACTCTAATACATCAAAAAAAGAGATAACTAAGTATAAGTAGTAAAGAGACCAATACTGGAAGGGTCATGATCAGGAGGATCACCCCATCCAAATATTAAAAGATCTTTACCTTCAACAATAGAATCCCATCTTGATTTAGTTGCATCTTGTTCACCTTCCTCTTAATTTGTATTATCATGCATGGAGTATTGAGGTAGGATAGCCAAGAAGTGCTGAGGGAAACCTTGGTATTCTAGGGGATGTAGTCTACCACCTTATGAACTCCAAGGAATAAATCTCCATTTTCACTAGGCCATACGAGGTGGATATCACCCCAATATAGTAAGGAAGGTATAGATAGACCCATCTTCAACATTCATTAGAGGGGGGAGAGTGGTTCCTTTGAGGAGAAATAGAAGAACAAGATCATCTGTGGGAGTGGCTACATTGAGAACTACCTTGAAGAGGTCCACAACCTCCCCAAGGATTAGAGATATAGGGCAGGGAGGGTGGCACATGAACAATAACACATGGGGAATACCCCTAGCTATGAAGGAGCTTCTATAGGTAATTCAATTCCGTAACCACCTTAATAGTTTGAGCTTGAATCTATAAAATCATATTAGACATATATCTATACAACTTAACACACTTATAGGACTCTTTTTTAGGGTAGTAATTGTAGGTTCATCATTCCTACCATCAGAAGAGGGGGAAACAAACAAGGGTTTGGTCATAGAGATAAAAACTCCTAATAGTTGAAAAAATAGCATTTAGATCACCCAATTTAGAATTTAGAGGTCAAACCAATTAGAACAGAGAAAATAAATAATGATAGTTCTAGATCAACAACTAGTTTTATTTTAGGAAAACAACACTAGAAAGGGAAAGTATTACCAAACATAAGGGTGTCCTACTTTATTCTAAATAGAAAACTAAATGTTAGCATAATTTTTTTGAAAATAAAGTTGAATTTCATTTCTTTCATATCCAAAAAAGAATTTATAATTTTAAATCATGCAAAACTTTGGTGAATTATGGTGTAATTTTTGGTTTGTCTCCTAATAAAGTGTGAGACAAAATAAATGGGGACAAGCAATGTGGATTGAAGAAGTCATGTATCCATTTTTAAACAAACTTGGCCTTTAGGAAATACTATAAAATGTGCATGATGGTCTATAAATTCCTAAAAAAGAGGGTGTTTAGATTGTTCCACTCCTAGTTTGACAAGGCTTCTACCTATAGGAAACTCTTGGTGGAGAAGACACCAATTAAAATGAGCTAGTTTTAGATCCATACAAGTAAACCACATATCTTAAAAGCATTTCACCCATGTAATAAGGAAGGATTATATGTTTCAATTATCATTGATCTTATCTACCATTGATAGTTGTGGAGACAACCATTCATAACCATTATGAGAAGTAGTGTTATGGAAAGGTGTCTCCACATATCAATTCCAGTATTTCCACTAAGGATCATAGTGATTGATTATGATTTTTTTTAGGAAAGTTATAAGAATAACTACCACAATTTTCTTGAAAGACACTTTATCAGTATAGGAATGTTAGTATTTCTCTTTGAATTCATCCTAAGGAGGCTAAAGTGAGTGGTTTTGCAGAACAAATCTTGCACCATACAAATTATTTTACAATAAAATTTAAGAACATGGATCTAAGGAAATTAAACAAAAGTAACTTCATTCTTATTGATAATGGGGGACCATAATGTACAATGTTTATTGATAAAGGCCACCCTCAAAGCTGGACCCATTCCATAACAACCAAGGTTTGACTTTTGCCTATGTTTTCCATATACTCATAATAATAAAATAATGGATAAGTTTAGTTGAAGCTACAAGATTAAATATAATTAAAAACCAAACATTTCCAAGATACTCACTTGTAAGGAGAGCCTTGGGTAATACAATTGCTAATGATCACCTTCCAAGATTCTTTACTTTTAATGGCCTAGACAATCCATTTCACACAAAGACTAATTCTTCTCAGGAGACATAAATATGGACCATCCCACGTGCTTTAGGAGGGAGGTAGTAATAGTCCCAAGCCACTCCAAGGAATCCTTTATGGGTGGTTGGGTTATCCCCAATAAAATCATGGAGAATATTTTGAAGGTTATGGATAGACAAATTATAATGCACCCAATAATAATAGTAGTATAGCCATCACTCCATTATATAATAAAGGGTTTCCAATATATATAGATGGGGAACTCTATACATGAGTGGATGTGAACACTTTAAAATAAATTTAGAATTTCCCTACTAGTTAAAGGGGCTTGTGTATCAAATAAAGCATCTCTCCAATACTATCTACCACATACTATTAAATTCTAAAGGGAAAATTCTATAGGGTGAATGGGATGCCCATTAATTTCAATATCTCATCATGTGGAAGCAACTGCCAATTGAAATGTACCATCCAAGATGGCTAGGGGAAAAAAGATTTTCTGTAATGTTGGGTTTTCTACCATTGAGTGGAAGAACCAAAAGTGAGATAAAATATGTAAAGACACAAAATGGTATTAGAAAAATTATCATTATCCTTGATGAGAGTAAGGAATGCATCATGTATAAATTGTCAATTCATAAGTTGCAATGATTGCTCAGTAGGTAATGAAATTCTATGAGCAAGGCTTTGAGATTGGGCATTGTCAAGGAGATAACCAAACCCTTCAATAACAAGAACATAGAGTGTTGGGGCCAGAGGAAAACCTTACCTAGTTGATCTAAAATGTCTAAAATCTTTTTAACTAACTCCACTAATGGAGAATAAGTTGAAGCATCAACAAAGTGCATGCCAACTGATTACAATGAAGTCGGACCAAAACCAAAGGTTTGTAACATAAAAAAGATAAATGGCCATTATATGTGGTTGTAAACTTCATCAAAATAAATATTAATGAAAAGGGCCTATTGGTTTCAAGGATGACCCCATTCCATGCCTTCCCACATAAAAATGACAATTTTATGAGATTTTTGCTTTCTATTGGATCAAATTAAATCTCTTACTAAAGAAAAAACAAAAGGATCCAAAAAAAAAAGATCATATGTCTAGGACTATTTTATATGTACATGTATTTTATTTCTTTTCAACATGGAAGTGATAAAACATTCCCTATTGGGGAAAGATAGTTGTGAAGAACATATGCATATGGATTTGATTTACTCAATTTAAATTGTTATTTTGACTTTAAATGACATTTAAGTGACTCAAAAACATGTGTAGTGCACATTTAATTTGTACAAAAATAATAACTCAAATGATTTAATGATGTCTATAATGGGAGTATAAAGTGAACAATTGCACTAAAAATGTGCCATGAGGGCTACGCCATAATAGGAGATGAGGAATGCACTGAAAGGAGATTGAAAGGACACATTTAGAGAGATTTTTTAGATTTATTTTTATGATAAACCTCTAGAAACTTGGGTGATTATAATTAAATATAAGAGAAATTAATAACCAAAAGTAAAAAAGAAAAATTTACTTATAATATAAAGATTAAAAAAATAAAAAAGAACCTGTAAAATTAAAATTAGATCTAAAATTAGTTAAAATGCTTTGAATTCATTCATCTATAAAGTGAATGAAAGGAGATATATGAGGAATAAATCCTTATTCCTTTGAGAACAATGATCTACAAAAGTCATATAATAATTAGATCTTATTATAGTATGATACTAAACTTAATTTCCATGTTTACATTGTTGTAGATTAATACCCCCCCAAAAAGCATGACACAATGTTCCAAGGCTCCATATACTTTTACAATTAAAAATATTTGAATGAATTTTTGGTGAAGCTTATAAAATGTGAAATCATATAATGTAATAATTTCATTCTAAAATAAATATATTTATAAATGTCATGGTAGATGTGTATTCAAAATATAAAAACATAAAGAAGGTACATGAATAATCTAGGAAACTATATAAATATGTAGGTAATATTAAATTTATAAGAGTATAAAGATATGAGTTGAGAGAAAACAATACCTTAGAGGTTTTGAATATTTAGTTTTTTAATTTTTAATATACACATACATAAAATATTTGGTGAGTTATTTCAATTTTGGTTTGAATGCCTTTGTTAACAAAAACATGCAATCTACAGTTGTAACGATTTTATCAATTCTTCAAAGTGATAGGGAAAAATAAAAAGAATGTCATAAAGAAAACAACCCGCATATTTATATTACATAATAAAATAGTAAAAAGGACATGTAAAATAATCTTACAAACACATCAACATGAATTTTGTATGTGAAAATAAGGAAAAAGCTATGCATTTACAGTTACAAAAACTAATTTCAATTTACTTTTGTGCACTAAAAGGTTTAAGTGATGGGTGTTGTCATTATAGTAATAAATTTATTATTTAGGATTTGGTCTTTGATATTAAGCACTAGATTATTGATATTAATGTGATAAATTACTAATGCCACCATCCATTTGTGTTAATAAGTAATAACATTAATGTTTGCATTTGTAATCATATATTAATGGTATTCAACATTGTAGCATTCCATATTTTCCACTCCATTAGAAAAAACATCTATAAAACCAAAACAAAATTAAGCCATACACAGTATAACAAGTCACCAATTACACGTGCTAGCACAAAAAAAAGAAATGTGGTGGAAGTAAGAATATCCAAATGTCTCACTATTGTAAACATTAAATGAATTTTTTTTAAAGTGGATTAGGGATGGAGGAGAAAAAAATAATTTCCATACTTATTTTTGTATTTTATTATAATATATCTATTGTCTCTTGGATTTTCACCCTTTGAGGAGATATCTTAGATCACCTCATCCAAGTGGCACAATTGAAACACCTCTAGGCTTGTGGGTTGCCTAAGGATGAGTTAAATATTTAGGTAAGGCTAGCTCCCTTGATGTACCACTTTGGATCAAAACTACACCTAATATTTGCCGAGGGGGAAAGGGAGAGATAAAATTTAAAAAAAAACCTATTCTAAGGGAGGTGATACACCAAATAAGCTGATTAATTTCAATTAGTTGCATGTTACACGTGAAATCAAGAGACTAACTAAACATACACTTCTCCAATCTTCATCTTATCACATCAATATTATATTATGAGGTTATGGATGAATGTTTAGGCTAGGAAGATTATACAAGAGGCCTTAAGTACCACTAGTTTTTAGACTAACTCACTCAACCTTAACACTTCCTAGAAGACTTCACATGCCCTTCATGAAGAAGCTTTTGTTAGGGTGTGGAGCTAAAAACTTCACCAAGGAGCATAGTTTATCAGGTTCGGGTCTACACAGACACCAGTGTCGGTCAGGAGCGACCGACGTCGGTCACAGGCAGTTGCAGAGACGCCGACGTCGGCAGAAGGTCGGCCAACGGCGGTCACAGACAAGCAACAGGAACCGACGTCGGTTACCTGCGTGTCCAGAAAGCTATTTCTGTGGACAGAAGCGAGTGTTTGCATGATAAGTTTGAGTTGGAGACTCAAGCTCGCGTCTCTATTATTAGCATTACTATTTTTAGAGCCCTTGTTTAAGTGGTTTAACTGTTTGTTGGAAGTACATGCTCATGTCTCCTAATTCTATATGAAGAATTAGATCTTCTTAGCTTTGTAGTAGTTGAATTGTAGAAGAATTCATTGTGTGTGAAGAACAGTACAGAATTGAATCAATCCAGGCTTGTTGGAGTTGACTGTTCTTGAGAGAGATAGCTCTTGAGGAATAGAGATCTAGTGAGAGATCTATACATCTAGGAGAGGTGTGGAAGAAAGAAGCTTTCTTCAATTGTATTCCTTTTGTAAAGAGTTTGTTAATACAAGTTTTCAGGGTGTTTTCTTGTATCTCTTGTTCTTGCTATTATCATTCTAATTACTTGTCAATCTAATTTAATTCCACATTTATTGTTGTCACAATTGTAATCTATTGTTGGTTTGATCCCCCAACAAGTGGTATCAGAGCCTTGGTTATAGGTTCAGAGCTTGATAATCAGTATCAAAGTTCAGGTTCACTAACAGGTAGTTTAGATCTGTGTAGTGTGTATTGATTACAGGTTCTCACAAGAGTTTCTGCAGGGATTTCTATTTGAGTGGGAGAAGCAATGGCAGATGAAAGTAAATTGAGAATGGAAAAGTTCAATGGCAAAAATTACCAACACTGGAGAATGCAGATAGAGGACTATCTGTATTAGAAAGATCTCTACTTACCGTTAGGAGGTATTGCAAAGAAGCCCAAAGACATGGAGGATGAAGAATGGGAAGTTCTTGACAGAAAGGCTCTGGGTTCTGTAAGACTGAGCCTAGCATCCACTGTGATATCCAATTTATCACAGGCAAAGTCTAGGGTAGAGTTGATGACTACGTTAGCAAATTTGTATGAAAAACCCTCAGCTTCCAATAAGGTATATCTTATGAAGCAGTTATTTAATTTGCATATGAATGAAGGTAGATCTGTTTCTACTCATCTAAGTGATTTCAATGGTATTGTGAATCAATTAAGTTCAGTGAATATAGTGTTTGATGATGAGATAAAAGCTCTTTTGATATTATGTTCCTTGCCTGAAAGTTGGCATGGCTTAGTAATGGCAGTAAGTAATACTGCATCTGCATCAAATATTTTGAAAGTAGAGGATGTTGTTAGTGGTATCTTGAATGAGGAAATACGCAGGAAAAGCATAGAAGAGGCATCCGGGAATGCTTTAAGTTTTGAGAGCAGGGGAAGGCAGAAAGAGAAGAGCAAGAAAGGTAGAGCAAGATCCAAATCAAAGGGGAAAAGCAGATCTAAATCCAGAAATGGTAGGAAGCCACAATGCTGGAATTGTGGAAAGATGGGGCACATAAGCAGAGATTGTTGGTCAAAGCCTAAGGAGGACAACCAGCACGAAGGAAAGGAAGAAGCCAAGATTGCAGGTATTGCACAGGATGCTTTAATTTTCTCTCTGCATAATAATATAGAATCTTGGGTATTAGATTCTGGTGCATCTTTTCATGCTACCCCTAACAGGGAATATTTCAGTGACTATATCCATGGAGATTTTGGAATAGTGTATCTAGGGGATGATGAGCCCTGTAAAATAATTGGCAAAGGTAAAGTGCAGCTGAAGATGCAGAATAACAACACATGGGTGTTGAGAGATGTGATGCATGTTCTTAGCTTGAAGAGAAATTTGATTTCTACAAAAAAGTTAGGGGATGAGGGTTGTACAGTAACTCTCACAGCAAAATCTTGGAAGGTGACCAAGGGTGCACTTGTTATGGCCAGAGGTAAGAGAGAAGGTACTCTCTATTTGTGTAACTGTGTTACTAACAAATCTCCTTCTGTATTATCTACTTCAGATGTGGATGCTAAATTGTGGCACTCAAGGCTTGGCCACATGAGTGAGAAGGGGATGTCAATACTTAAGTCTAAAGGTATGCTTTCAGATTTAAAAGGCATAGATCTAGAGTTTTGTGAGCACTGTGTATTTGGAAAATATAAAAGGGTTAGTTTTCTCAAAACTGGGTCTACTAAGAAGAGGCACAAGTTGGAGCTTGTTCACACAAATGTGTGGGGACCGGCTCAGGTTGCTTCCATTGGAGGGTCACAGTACTATGTATCTTTCATAGATGATGCCACAAGAAAGGTATGGATCTATTGTATTAGAAAGAAATCTGATGTATTTGATACTTTTAAAGTTTGGAAAGCTATGGTTGAGAATGAAACAGGTAAAAGATTAAAGTGCGTAAGATTAGATAATGGCGGTGAGTTCTGCAGTCATAAGTTCAGAGATTATTGTTACATGCATGGAATCTGTAGGCAAAAGACGGTTCCAAGGACACCTCAGCAGAATGGTGTTGCTGAAAGGATGAACAGGACAATAATGGAGCGTGCAAGATGTATGAGATTGCATGCCGGTTTGCCCTTACAGTTTTGGGCACAAGCTGTTGACATTGCAGTGTACCTGATTAACAGAGGACCCTCTACAGCTCTGGATGGTGGTATTCCAGAAGAGGCATGGATAGGTAAAAAGGTTGATCTCTCATATCTCAAAGTTTTTGGTTGTGAAGCCTTTGTGCATATAGATAAGGAAAATAGAAAGAAGCTTGATGCTAAGTCTATGAGATGCACGTTTATTGGCTATGGCTTAGATGATTTTGGTTACAGATTGTGGAATCTAGAAACTAACAAGGTAATCAGGAGCCGTGATGTTGTTTTCAATGAAAGAGTGATGTATTGTGATCAGCTAAGGAAGTTGAATCAATCTGAGCAGAGCAATGGTGAATTGGATGAGGTGAAATTCCAAGATGAGCTCGCGAGAAAAAGAAATAATCACTTACAGGAAAACATAGAGACCGACGTCGACAGGTTAGGAACCGGCGTCGACAGGACAGAAACCGGCGTCGGCCATACAGAGACCGACGTCGGCCATACAGGTACAGAGGTCAGTCAGGCAGAACCGACGTCAGTTAGTTACAGGTCTACAGGTGATCGAGGTCAGTCACTATCAGAGAATTTGGGTGGACAGCGTGTTGTGGACGAGTCTTAGACACCCATCAGGAGGTCAGAAAGGGTGAGTAAACCTCCAATTAGATATTCTCCTTCTTTATTTTATTTATTGCTAACCGATGGTGGAGAACCAGAGAGTTTTGAAGAAGCAATATAGGTGGAGTCCAAGAGTGAGTGGGAGCGTGGCATGGTTGAGGAGTTAGAGTCCTTAAGAGAAAACCAAACATGGGATTTGGTTGAATTGCCAGCTGGTAAGAGAACACTTAAGAACAGATGGACCTACAGGTTGAAGGAAGGTGAGAATGGACAGATGAGATATAAGGCCAAATTAGTGGTAAAAGGATTTGCACAAAAGACAGGTATTGACTTTGGTGAGATTTTTTCTCCTGTTGTTAAAATGACTTCAATAAGGGTTGTTTTGTCTTTGGTTGCTTTTGAGGATTTGCATCTTGAGCAGCTAGATGTTAAGACAGTGTTTCTTCATGGAGATTTGGATGACGAAATCTATATGGAATAGCCAGAAGGATTCGAGGTCAAGGGTAAGGAGAAGTTTGTGTGCAGGTTGAAGAAAAGCTTGTATGGCCTCAAGCAAGCTCCTAGGCAATGGTACTTAAAATTTGACAGGTTTATGACTGAGAATGGCTACAGTAGGTGTCAATCAGACCATTGTGTGTATTTCAAGAGATTTGATAACAGTAGATATATTATTCTATTGTTGTATGTAGATGACATGCTGGTTGCAGGATCACATATGCAGGATATCTCAGAGCTTAAGGTAAAATTAGCTCAAACGTTTGCTATGAAGGATTTGGGAGCAGCAAAGAAAATCCTTGGCATGAGCATTAAGAGAGACAGGAAAAATCATAGGTTGATATTGTCTCAAGAAGATTATGTGGACAAGGTGTTAAAGTGGTTCAATATGCAGGATGCTAAACCGGTAAGCACACCTTTGGCTGGACATTTTAAGTTGAGTAAAGAACAATGTCCTAATTCATATGATGAGGTAGAGTACATGAGTAAGGTTCCATATTCTTCCGCAGTAGGGAGTTTGATGTATGCAATGGTGTGTACTAGACCGGATATTGCCCAAGCAGTGGGAGTTGTAAGTAAGTATATGGCCAATCCAGGTAAGGAACATTGGAAAGCAGTTCAGTGGATCCTTAGATATCTGAGAGGAACCAGCAGTAGGCACTTATGCTATGGAGGTTCAGATACATCTCTACATGGTTATGTAGATTCAGATATGTCAGGTGATTTGGATGGCAGGAGGAGCACTACAGGTTATGTATTTACTATAGGTGGAATGGCAGTTAGCTGGATATCTAAGTTGCAGAAGGTTGTTGCCTTGTCAACTACAGAAGCAGAGTATATTGCAGCCACAGAAGCTAGCAAGGAAATGATATGGATGACACGGTTCATGGATGAGCTTGGTAGGGAGCATGAGAGTTGCAGATTGTATAGTGACAGTCAGAGTGCAATCCATTTGGCCAAGAATTCGGCTTTTCATTCAAGAACAAAGCACATACATCTAAGGTATCACTTCATACGACAGGTATTAGAAGATGGTGAGTTGAAGCTGGAGAAGATCCATACAGATAGGAATCTTGCTGATATGCTAACAAAGCTGGTTACAAAGGAGAAGTTGAATCTTCATTCAACTTCTATTGGCCTTCATGATTGAGTTGAAGATGGTGGAGCTAGAAGATGTTGTTGTACAGGTACTGGTGCAGCTGTTTATCTCCAAGTGGGAGATTGTTAGGGTGTGGAGCTAAAAACTTCACCAAGGAGCATAGTTTATCAGGTTCGGGTCTGCACAGACACCGGCATCAGTCAAGAGCGATCGACGTCGGTCATAGGCAGTTGTAGAGATGTCGACATCAGCAGAAGGTCGGCTGACGGTGGTCACAGACAAGCAGCAGGAACTGACGTCGGTTACCTACGTGTCCATAAAGCTATTTCCGTGGACAGAAGCGAGTGTTTGCATGATAGGTTTGAGTTGGAGACTCAAGCTCGCGTCTCTATTATTACCATTACTATTTTTAGAGCCCTTGTTTAAGTGGTTTAACTGTTTGTTGGAAGTACATGCTCATGTCTCCTAATTCTATATGAAGAATTAGATCTTCTTAGCTTTGTAGTAGTTGAATTGTAGAAGAATTCATTGTGTGTGAAGAACAGTACAGAATTGAATCAATCCAGGCTTGTTGGAGTTGATTGTTCTTGAGAGAGATAGATCTTGAGGAATAGAGATCTAGTGAGAGATCTATACATCTAGGAGAGGTGTGGAAGAAAAAAGCTTTCTTCAATTGTATTCCTTTTGTAAAGAGTTTGTTAATACAAGTTTTCAGGGTGTTTTCTTGTATCTCTTGTTCTTTCTATTATCATTCTAATTACTTGTCAAACTGATTAAATTCCGTGTTTATTGCTGTCACAATTGTAATCTATTATTGGTTTGATCCCCCAACAGCTTTCCAACTGTAAATAGGATGAAAGAATGAGACATGTTAAGGAAATCATAGTTATTACCAAACAAGATCAATCATCCAAGTAAAACACACTATTAACAATCATGAAGAGGTAAAAAATAGTAGTCTTATTGGTCAAATGGTATACAAATTAGCTAGGATTTGTTATACTCAGGTGGAACATGAGTTGGAAAGGGTAAAATGGATAGTTATTATAGAACTTGAGAGAGAGAGAAGAAGAGAAATGTCCAAGGATTACAAGGAAACTTGACAAGATAAGAAAAGGAGTTACTTTTTCATGAGAAAAGGATATGGGATGAACCATGTATGGTCAGAAGAGAAATGTGGCTCTTCAAGTCATGCAACTATTGCAAAGTGGCATGAAATTTCCCGTTCTAGCTCAAAAAATTGCCTTCATGATTTAGACCTATTTAAATGTCCCAATACTGATTATGGATAGGAGTGATGATTGGAATTAAGGGTAAGGGTTGTAGATATGCCTCTCCATGCATCATTTGTAGTCCTAGTCATTTGATATCATTTATAAATGAGCTATCACCATTTACATAGAACTTGAGAGATAGAGAAGAAGAGAAATGTCCAAGGATTACAAGGAAACTTGACAAGATAAGAAAAGGAGTTACTTTTTCATGATAAAAGGATATGGGATGAACCATGTATGGTCAGAAGAGAAATGTGGCTCTTCAATTTATTATAGAACTTGAGAGAGAGAGAAGAAGAGAAATGTCCAAGGATTACAAGGAAACTTGACAAGATAAGAAAAGGAGTTACTTTTTCATGATAAAAGGATATGGGATGAACCATGTATGGTCAGAAGAGAAATGTGGCTCTTCAAGTCATGCAACTATTGCAAAGTGGCATGAAATTTCCCGTTCTAGCTCAAAAAATTGCCTTCATGATTTAGACCTATTTAAATGTCCCAATACTGATTATGGATAGGAGTGATGATTGGAATTAAGGGTAAGGGTTGTAGATATGCCTCTCCATGCATCATTTGTAGTCCTAGTCATTTGATATCATTTATAAATGAGCTATCACCATTTGCAGTCTAAAAAACTCTTTCTTTATGTACCCTGCACACTTGGCCTCAAAAAAGCCATCAGTGTTTTATTAAAATCTATGGGATGGAGTGAAAGACATGTTTCAATACCCTCAATGGCTTTAGAAGCATCAAGAATACCTCAAAATCATCTCAATTAAAGTTTTCCACCCTTCTCACTAACTCAGCCACTATGCCAATTTTGACTGGCTAAGATGAGAGCTATTGTTTGAACACTTAGGATTTGTGTTGAATAAATAAATTACCATAGTGAGTGATGAAAATTATTTAGCTTTCCCCCAAACAAGATTTCAAATTTAGACTCATTTTACAACCTATAAAATAGTGAAAAGTACCCTATTTTATAACCTATCTATATAATTTCATACAACTCAAAAATGCAAGGATGAGATTCAGAGAGTACTTTTCAAGGTCTAATAAATTTCATGATTAAAATAGGACATTATAATGCATCTCTAGCTTCATTTCCTCAAATTGGTCACTGACCAAGGTTTAGGAGGGTTTAGGTATATTTTACCCTCTTAAGGTTCATTCATAAAGATGGGAATTTCAAAAATTCATAGTTAAATACCTTCACTAACATCCCTTAACTTCTTATATTCCTATTCAAAACCTCAAGGGAGATGTGAGCATCCAAAATTGTCTTGTCGAGCTTGATTCCTCATTTCAACAAGTCTAATGTTGTCTCTGAGCCCAAAAAAGGATTCATGTTGCTTTCTCTACAATATGGAAGATTAAAAAAACCTATAATGACATTATGATCATGCTATAATAATTTATAATGCATATTTAATTTCATAAGTGGGAGTGACTTCTCATTTGGACACTAGGCCCAAACCTTGTTTAACAAGCTTGGGTTATCTTAAGACCCAAAATGGAATTATCATGATTTATTTAGCATAAAAATAACTCATACACACATATTATTCTCCAATAAACATGTATTGGTCCATTTTAATCCACTCATAAGGATGGAAGTGACATTGGTTTCACATTTGGTCTTTAGGCCTAAAACGTGTTTGATAGGCATGCTTGCATAATTGAGGGTTTAGAACATCATATTGGGTATAATCATTCCCAAAACGGTTCCTCATGTTTGTTTTAATGTGTTAAATCTTCTAAAACATTCTCCAATATCTAATTATACCCTTATTTCATTCCTTCCTCTACATTATTTATGGTTCCAGGTTTTGCTCACAAGGGAAGTACCCTCTGTCTACGACAGAAAAGAGGGTACTTCCCCTATTTGTTCAAGAAAAATTATAATTTTAAGATATAATAAAAGTAATTTTTATTATATATACAAAATTTTAACCCTTTTTTAGGTCATATGGCCTACTAACTCTTCAAAAAACCAAACAAACACCTAGAAAAGGAAGACTGTATAGGGTTCCAAGATGTGGACTGTGCCTTACTTGACTAGAGCTCATGTATTTTCTTGATAGAAAAATTTGAGTGTATAATTAGTTATTATTATCATAATAAATATATTATAATCTCTTTTATTACTTCAAACCCCACATTACCTTTCCATACATCTTTCTCAATCAAAACTAGGTTTCAACTCTTGACTGAGTTTTGCTTGTTTATAGCTCTTATAGGTGTTCTTTGTAATAGTTAGACCATGATCTATGCATCCAAAATATTATTTAGGTTATTATTATATTAATTGATGTAATAATATGTTTTTTTCACCATGTCAACTCTTCATATACCCCTCTATCTATCTTGTTAAGACAAGACTGAGTTTTATTACTAACTATATACCATGCTTCTTTGATTCTTATAGGTGTATTTTTCCCTTCGTCATGATGTTTTAATACCATCCTTGAATATTAAAATTCAAATATAAATTTATAATACTTTTTTTCACCATTATTAGGCTAAAACGTCACATAGCTACCATGCTTAATCCATTGTCTTCATACCCTGATATAAGTGAACATTTTCCTTGAGAAGGGACAATTGTATGTATGATTTGGACTCAACACCTTGTACCTCATCTCTTGTTATCCCATATTTGAGATAAAAAGTCCTATTAAACCATTTTAAACCACTCACACAATCTATCATAGTATAATTCTCCAATTTGGGTGGACAAAGTCTCTTTTAGGATCAAGCCTGTATATGTCACTGCCCATTTTTGATGCATAGAAGTGTGATTTTGGGTCCTTCAACAACCACTTTATACCCATCATTAGCCTTAATAAATTTGTGTATTATTTTTAATAGGTAGGTAATAAAATATTTGGTCATTTATAATCATTTTAAGTCTTTGAAACCATGCTACAAGATATCAACAAAACCATAAGGAACTCTATTTTGCACTTTTAGGGATAAGAGTCCCTAAACCTATAGTCATCATTACTTGAAGTGACCCTCAACCTTATCTATCAAATTATCAATTAAAATAAGTCTACCATGATGTTTTCAACCATATTATGACCTCAATAAGTTTTTAAACCTTTCCAATCCTCTCCATACAAAGACCATCATATCTCTATTGATGCCACTTGTAGATGAAAATTCCATGTATAAGCAGTGAGGAAACTTCCAGTAGTATACAAAATTTATGAGATTTTATGAAGTTTGATCATTTTCCAAAGTTTTAAAGTATACTTATCTTTGAATAAAAACATTTATTAGATTATATAATTCCCTTTCAATTTGGTTGGTCTCCATGAAGGCACCTATAGGTGCATTAATTATAGGTGACAATAGAAGTGTTGTATTGACTATCTCCTCAAGTTTATATGGTGTCACTTGGGTTTCTCATTTTTTTTCATCATTATAAACACAAATAAACCTATTTATACCTTAAATTCATTTAAATTGACACACTAAACATGTTCTACGCACATGATCAACATGGTTGTAAGTAAGAACGAGCAAGGAGTTGACTGTGAGAAAGGCAAGACTAAATAATTTGGTCCAATCATGATGTTATGAGACTAAAAAAGAAGGGAGTATGATAAATATGGAACTTATACATGGTAAATATCAAATCACATCCCTATTACACCTCTTTTGAGAATGAAACATTATAAAAATAAGGAAAACTAAGTATCACTACACATGGTGGCACCTTCCTACAACATGAGATAACTTTCTCATCCAAACCCCATGAAAAAATAGTCAACTTTATGAGGATGGTTCATAAAACAAAATACACAATTATTCAAAATATTTTTATGTAAATTAATCTATTTGAGTTTAGTTTCACCTCCCAAAGGTGTTTGACATATAAAATCTCCAACAATTTGTACCAAGTACAAACCTAAAGACTAGTTTTGTGTGCCTAAAATGGTAAAAAAAGGAGTAGAATGGGGTTAGCCAAAAAATGGAACTTCCAAAGCATGTAAACCATGTAGATGAATCCAAGGAAGATGAATAGTCATATTAAAACATTATACCACGTGCAAAGTTCTCTCATAGGTCATACAAGTGTCAAACTTCTTTTTTTCCTTTGATAACTGTTCTTTCTTCTGAAGAACCTATCACTTTCAGTTGTGATCAATTGTTTAAGGAATAATATTACACATGTCATGTGACATCATCCTTACTACACCTTCACACTTCCCTAGGAGGCCATACAACTCATTTAATGCCCTATTTGACCTCAAAATGATACAAGGACTAAAAAGACTAATGACCAAGGCTAATATAACATGAAATCATATTAAAAGACTTATAATACACCTTTAGACATATATATTAAAGCCATAAGACACCCAAACCTCAATTTTTTACCTATAGGTATCCCAATTTCACCTACAAGGTCAAATTTGGTCAATAAATTGGTGACTCATATGGGTAGTATGTCTATTATACTATCTAGACTAGTAGCCTTATTAGTCTATTGCGATTAGGGAGTCATCTAAAATATAAGACACAACAAGAGGAATTTGACCATTGAATACAAGATTTAATCAATACAAGACCACCTGACTACCTCAACCACACAAAGCAAAGGACACACACAAACCAAAGAAAATAAACTAACAAGACAGACACACACACACATGTGATCAAGGCAGTTATGGGAATTAAAAAAAATTACTATGCATAACTAGGAACTAATTACACCTTGTTTCTAGGATCAAAATGAAAGTTTATTTCAACTTCTTCTTCATGAGATTAATCATAGTGCCAAACATGTTTCTCCTTAGATTGGATGTTTTGTAGATCAGCCCTATTCCTTGGCACTTCATTTGATCTACTCCTAGGTAGACCATATTAAAATAGGTCTCCAATATATAAATATTCATATTTAACTTGTACAAATACCTCATATTTATACCTAGTCTTCATCTCATGATCAACTTGCATCTTCTTGGTAGGCATGGCTTCAAAAGGATTGGTTTTTGTTTCCTTAGAAGATTGAGGCCAATAGGAGCTTATTCCATCCTTTAAGAGCTGACATGTTTCTCTCAACTGATTGAGAGAATTATATCCCATTTTTTATATTTTAAACATTTCATCATGAGATGTATATGTCTCTTGGAAGGATAACTTTGAAAAGTTACCTCTTTTTTACATACTCACTTGAGTGCCAAGGCTACCTTCTCCATCTTTGACTAGATAATAGCCTCCTTGAAGAGGAGTATATCATGTTGCAATGATTGAAAACAAGTCATTAAAATGCTGGTGTGAATCTTGTTCTTTTCCATCCATGATATCTTTTGTAGTGATGGAAGAACCAATGACTATTTCTTCCCTTTTAGTAAAAGGAAAACATTCTTCCATATGAACCTAATTATAAAATTCACCACAAGATACCACCTCGTATTTAGCACTTATAACATCTTGAGGGATATCAAGTTTCATCTCAACTTCCTTAACATTACCTTGGTTCTCAAATGCTCCAAGATCCTCCATTTCTTTCTCCTTCTTTGTGATTCCAGGACTAGGCATCTTTAAGTCATGTAACTTAGTCCAATGAGGATACCAAGGAGCTAGGATTTATTAAATAAAGAGGTCTAAGTTTTTATCAACCATATACTCCTATTTAGTTTCCTTGACAATAGGTGTATCAAGGCAAAGGGTGATGGGGTTAGGACAAGATGAACTAGTTGGTGGATATGACACATAGAACTCAAAATCAAATCAAGAGTGAAATGTAGGGGATTCTTTTGGTAGCTCTTGGGGAAGGGGAGGTAGACCATGGGATAAAAAGGCTTGGTTTTATTCATTAAATTTTATAATCACTACATTATAATCTCAATGGGACTGATCATTCTCTTGAGGAATGTCAGATGGGGTGTGTTTAGGCATATGATCTTCTTTTGGGTCTAAACCTTCTATCACATGTTGACTTAGCAATCTCATCTTTGACTCTAACTCTTAAATTTGCTTAGATAAGATCTCTTGTAAATGTGTTTATTGAATTTAATAGTAATATTCATGAGTATGAGGAGTATAAGAGGGTTGACATGGAGGACAAGAGGTTTCTTAAGGAAAGGTGAGAGGGGTTTGTATAGGATCAACCTCCTTCTCAACTTCACACTATTTATCAAGGATTTTCTCCTCTTTCTTTCACTATGAATCCACTATATTATTATAACTTAGGATATTGGGATTAATATTCTCTTCTTAAGGTAGTGATACACTATGAGTAGTGGATGAAGTGTTCAAGAAACTTGGGCTCTCCTTAGGCTTGGAATCTCCACCTTGTCTCTAACTTGAAATGGCATATCTAGAGGTCTCTTCTTGAGGTGTAAATGTAATGGAATATGGAAATGATGGTTTTAATTATACTTCCATTGATAAAATCATGGACCAATACATCTTTATATTGTAAAACATAATATGCCTATCAAGATTAGCTTCAAAAACAACATTTCTCTTTTCAACTCTCTCTTCTAGCCGATTTGGAAAAGGATGACTTTGATAAGTTTGATTGGGATCATGATTAGGGGTAAAATATGACTAATATAGATTTTGTGGAAGTGGATATGAAGGCTAATATGTTTTATGAGGTTTCTACTCATGAATTTATAGCCTTTCTTATAAGGATGAAACTAGGCCCCTCATATCTAACATTTGATTTGTGAGCCTTTGATAATTGACTCTCTCAATAGATTCACACTCTCTTTTGAATAGATATAATAAATATATCACCTTATGAATGATATGAATATGAATATCTATACCATATCCCCTTTTTGTGTCAAGATCCAACATGTATTTCTCATATCCTAAAAGTGTTTGCTTAAAGGTGAAAATAGAATGTAGACAAGTGACTAGGCTAACTAGGATCAAGACAATGAGAAGGTTGGTTATATGGATATTAAACTTCATTAAAATGATTATAAGATTAATGTTTGAGTTAATATGGATCATGATAAACTGGTAAGAATCACACCAAGATTGATAGTGAGTGCCATAAGATGGATGTGTCTCATCGACTTGTGTAAAATAGTATTCAACACTAAAATTAGCCATGAAAATTCATTGGGAAGAAAGAACACAAAGAAAATATTACCAAAAAATATTAAAAGGAAAACCTAGGTTTCTTGACCAAATGATATAACTTTGAATTCATTATTGATGATTGGATAGATGTCTTCAAAGGCTAATTGTTGAAAGACAACACTAAAAAACTTTCAACCTCTTGGATCAGGAGTCCCACTGAGCATGCCAAAAAAATTTGTCACTTGTATTTTTACCCTTTGAGGAGATGTATTACATCTCCTCATCTAAGTGAAACAATTGAAACACCTCTAGGCTTGTGGGTAGCCTAAGGATGAGGTGAATATCTAGGTAGGGATAGATCCCTTGATGTACCACTTTGGATCACTACTGCACCTAAATTATTTTTAGAGGGAAGGGGAAGGGAGATAGAAAAATAAATTAAAAATATCATAAGTGAGTTGATACACTAAATAATTTGATTACTTCCAACTATCTGCATGTTACACATGAAACCAAGAGGCTAACTAAGCATACACTTCTCCAATCTTCATCTTCTCACATTAATATTACATTATGACATTATGTATGAATGTTTAGGATAGGAAGACTATTAAAAATGCCTTGAATGAAAATATTGTATATAATAACTCACTTAGCCTTGAAATCTCTTAGAACACTTCACATTCCCTACAAGAAGAAGCTTTCCAACTGTAAATAGGATGAAAGAATGAGACAATATGTTAAGGAAATCATAGTTATCACTAAGCAAAATCAATCATCAAAGAAAAACACACTATTAATAGTAATTAAAATTTAAAAATTATTAGTATTATTTATAAAATTTTATGCAAATGAGTAGGGCTTTACCATATTTAGGTGGAGCATGAGTTACAAAGGCGAAAATGGCTAGTTTTTATAGAACTTAAGAGAGAGAGAGAGAGAGAGGAGAAAAGAGAATTATAAGGGTCGTAAGGACACTTGTAAAGATGATAAAAGGATTTAATTTTTTATGATAAAATTATATTGGATTAAGCATGTGAGTTTTGAAGAGACAAGTGGCTCTCCAAGTCATCAAACTCTTATAAAGTGACATGAAATTTCTCATTCTGGCTCAAAAAATTGCCTTGATGATTTGGACCTATTTGAACATCAAATAAATAATTAGGGATAGGTATAATGATTGTAATAAATTTTAAAGGTTGTAAATATTCCTTTTCATTCATTGGTTATAGTCTTGGTCATTTGGCATCATCTAAAAATGAGCTATCACCATCTGCAGTCTAAAAAAATCTTCCCCAATGCACCCTGCACACTTGGCCTCCAAAAAGGCATACATTTTTCATGAAAATACATGTTATGGGGTTAATTACATATTAAAATATCCTCCATGGCCTTATAGGGATTAGGCACACCTTAAAATTAGCTCACTTAAATATCTCCATCCTTCTCACTAACTTGGCCACTATACCAATTTTGGCTGGCTAAGATGAGAGCTATTATTTGAACACTTATTAGTTTTTATGAAGAAATAAATGAAAATATTGATTTATTATAAGTCTAAATCTTCCCCTAAAACATTATTTCATCTCCATACTCCTTTTATAACTTGAAATACACATAAAAAATCAAAATAACCTTATTTTATACCATATCCATATAATTTTGTACAACTCAAAAGGGTGAGGAGGATATTTATAGAGTCATATGAAATTTCCAATAACTTTAATGATAAAAATAGGCCATTATAATTCATGTCTAGCTTCATTTCCTTAAACTAGTCACTAACAAGGGTTTTGGAGGGTTTAGGCATATTTTACCCTCTTAATGTTCGTTCATAAATATGGGACATGGAAACTACCAAAAAATATCACAAATTCATATTTTAAGACCTTTATCAACATCCATAAATTTATTATATTACCATGCACAATCTGAAAGGAGATGTGACAATCCAAATTGTCTTGTCGAGCTTGATTCCTCATTTTAATAGGCATAATATTGTCTTTGAGCCCAAAAAAATACTAATAATGATTTATATACAATTTGGAAGATTTAAAACACCTATAATTACCTTATTATCATGATCCAATAAGTTATAATGCATATCTAATGTTATAAGTATGAGTGGCTCCTCATTTGGACACTAGGCCTAAACCTTCTTTAATAGGCTTGGGTTGTATTAAGAACCAAAATGGCTTTATAATGATTTATTATACATAAAAATATCTCATAAAAACATATTATGTCTGCATAAAAATTTATTTGTCCATTGTAACCCACCCCTAGAGCTGGAAGTGACATTGGTTTCACATTTGTTCTTTAGGCTTAAACTATGTTTCATAGGCCTACTTGCATACTTGAGGGTTTAGAACATAAAATTGGGTATAATCATTATCATAATGGTTCCTCATGTTGGTTTTAATGTGTTACATATTATCATACCTTACCCATATTTCATTCCATCCTCTACATTCTCTAAGGTTACAAGTTTTGCTCAAAAGGGAAGTACCCTCTGTCTAAGACAAAATAAAGGGTACTTAACCTATTTTTTCAATAAAAAATTTCATTATAGGATATTATCCAAGTCATTAATATGATATATAAAAAAATTTATCTCTTTTTTAGGTCATATGACTTACTACCCTTTCAAAAAACCAAACAAACTTCTAGAAAAGGAAGATTGTACAAGGTTCCAAGATGTGGATTGTGCCTTACTTGATTAGAGATCTTGTATTTTATTTATAGACCAATATGAGAGTATCATGAGTTTATTGTGACCATAATAAATCAAATATAATCTCATTTATTCCTTTAAACCCTATATTACATTTCCATACATCTTGCTCAGTTAGAACTAGGTTTTAACTCTAGACTGAGTTTTGCTTATTTAGAGCTATTGTAGGTGTTATTCACAATAGTTGGAACCTGATCTACACATATAAAATATTATGTAGGTAATTATTGTATTAAATAATGTATTAATAGGTTTTTTTCACCATGTCAACTCTTCATATACTCCTCCATCTATCCTGTTGAGACAAAATTGAGTTTTATTATTAATTGTACCTTGCTTCCTTGATTCTTGTAGGTGTACTTTTCCCTTGGTCATGATGTTTGAAAACCCTCCTTGAATCTGTGAATTCTCCTATAATTTTATCTTTATTTTATTCACCATGAATATGATAAAATGTCACATAGCTATCATGCTTAAGCCATTACCTGCATACCCTATTGTAGGTTAACATTTTTCCTTGAGAAGGGACAACTATAGGTATGAGTTGGACTCAATGCCCTATTGCTCAAATCTTTTTATCCCATATTTGAGACAAAAATTCCTCTTCAACCATT
This sequence comes from Torreya grandis, assembly GCA_037957365.1. Lineage (NCBI taxonomy): Eukaryota > Viridiplantae > Streptophyta > Pinopsida > Cupressales > Taxaceae > Torreya > Torreya grandis. Next base: position 331,113 of record JARHVA010005735.1, on the reverse strand, counting down.
TTAAACCACTCACATAAATTTTTATAGTCTAATTTTGCAATCTAGGTGGAGAAGTTCTCTTTTAGGATTAAGCCTGTAGATGTCACTACTTATTTTTAGTACATAAAAGTGTGATTTTGGGTCCTTCAACAACCACTTTCTACCCATCACTAGCCTTCATTACCTAATCTAGATAACCTATTTTGGATTGTTAAAGGATCATTTATGTTATCCAAATTAGGTGGTTTCTTAGGGTATAACCAAATTGTAGTAAAAGAATCTGAGAGACCCAAGACTACATTTACACTACCTTGGGGAACTTATGTCTACATGAGGATGCCTTTCAGGTTAATGAATATTGGTGAAATATTTTAGAAAGATATCAAAGTTTCTTTTGTATGGGTAATTAACAAGTTTATTTTCATGCATTAAGATGACATTATAGTGTACTCCAAAAACAAAAAAGAACATTTGGAGCATCTAGAAAAAGTGTTCTTTCAATGTAGGGAATTTGGTATTTCCCTTAATCTAAAGAAATGTCACTTTGTATTACAAAAGGATAAGTTATTAGGACACATAATATCTAAGGATGGTATCATGATTGATCTAAAGACATTGTAAACAATTGACAAAGTGCCTATCCCACAATCCAAGAAGGGAATTCAATCCTTCTTTATGAAAATAAACTTTTTGATAAGGTTTGTGTCTAAATTTATAGAGATCACTCTACCTATGACTTCCATGTTAAAAATTAATGAAACAATCAATTGGGAGGAAAGGGCCACATAAGATTTTAATGACATAAAATAAGCATTGAACTCTGCCCCTATCTTGGCTAATACTGATTACACTAGGGAGTTTCAAATATTCTCTTTTGCATCACATAATACTATAGTTGTTGTTATAATGTAAGAGAATGACGATGCTCATCAACAACCCAAATCTTTATTTCACAAATCTACGTAGGGATATAAAATTAGTTATACTACTATGGAAAACAAATAGTTTGATCTCTTGAAAGCTATTAAAACATTCAAACCTTACATTTTGAGATTAAATATTATTGCATATGTTCCACATACAATTATTAAGGACATATTGACTTAGATTAACATATCAAGCAAGAGGTGCAGGTTGGTCAACAAGTTATAAGAGTACGATATGGAGATCCAAACCACAAATTTATTGAGAGTGATGGGCTTAGCCAAGCCCATGGATGAGAACAATTTGTAGGTTATTGAGGTAAAAATGTTATTTTCAATATTGATGATTCTTTATGTCAATTAACATATCTTCATGGTATAGGGACATTGTTTATTACTTGAAAAGTTTGAATTTTCCCCCTCACTTGGACAAGAACCATAGTATAAATCTAAAACTTGTATCCCAAAAGTATCACTTAATTGAAAATGGACTAGCATAGAAGAACCCAAATAGGATTCTCCTAACATGTTTGGGAGAGGAAAAAATTGCCAATTTAATTGAAAACTTCCATAGTGGAGTATGTGGTGGTTATTTTCCACCTAAAGTCACAACTCATAATATTATGAGAGCTATTTATTGGTCGTCATCACTATTCAAGGATGTTAAAAAAAGTAATAAATTGTGAGAAATGTTAGTGCTTTGTTGGATGGTTGAAATATTTTGGTTTTTTTCCCTTGAAACCTATAAGAATTGAAGGCCCATTTAGACAATAGAGAATGGATTCCATTGGAGATATCATTGATTAATCAAGTGATAAATAAAGGTTGATATTAGTTTTAATTGATTACTTCAAAAAATGGGTTGAAGTGGTCCCTACAAAGAATACCACACACCAATTGATTATGGATGTTGTATTGAATAACATTATTTATAGATTTGGTGTGCCTATCAAGGTAATTACTAATAAAGACATGAGTTTCAAATCTAAACTTTTGGTGGTATTGTGCAAATAATATGGGATCACATTAACTTACACTTCCATTTACAACACTCAAGGAAGTTGGCAAGAAGAATCTAGTAATAAGAACTTTCTCAAAATCATTAGAAGAGATTTTGAATCTAACAAGAAGAAGTTAGGTGAGAATTTGAAATTTGCCTTATGGGCTGATAAGATCACTTCTAAGAGATATATAGGTAAGAACCCTTTTAAGATTGTTTATGGAACTCAAGCTATTTTACTTATAGATCTATAGTTTCTAACCTACCAGTTCATGTAATATTCAAAAGAAGATGATGAAATTAACCACTATAAAATTAGAATGAACCAAGTTATTGAGCTTGATGAAACTAGAAGACAAGCTCATGAGAGACACCTCAAGTTCAAAGAAATAATTGAAAGAGTATTTAACAAAAAGGTTACTTTGAGAAATTTTCAAGTAATCTAGGTTTACTTTGGGATATAATACATGAGGAGAAAGGCAAGCATGGAAAATTATATGCCCTGTGGAAGGGCCTTTATTCTACTGACAATATAATTAGGGAATGCACATTCGTCTTAATAGATTTGGATGATTAGATACTAGAACTACTAGTTAATGAGAGACATCTAAAAACTTCCTTGTCTAAGTCCATGTTCATGTAAAGTAATGTATAGTGTATAGTTTTGTTGTTTTGATTCCCTTTTACATTGGGCTTTGTACAGTTTATATTTTTGTTTTTTATTGTGTGTTCATTCTCATATCCTCCTAATACATTTTCATTTATATTCCCCTATCTTGTTGGGTCTTAAAAGGTGTTCATTATTAAATTAATAAATTAATAATGCCATGGCCTAATGAATTGGCACATGGTCTTATTTTTTAGGATTATCTGCATACTGGCAAGGGGTGTACATCCTCAGGTGCATTTCAGTGCTAGTTACCAAATGTGAACTAAATAATGTGTCCCCTATTTTGTAAATAATGAGTTCTTAAAGGTTATAACTATTTTTGCCTCAAAGGAAATACGCAAAAGAGTTCATCCAAATCATAAAAATCTACTTGTGTAACTATGTTGTGGAGACCCATGTATGTCTAGTTTCATTAATAATTAACATTTCCATGTTTGTGTTTAATGTGTGCATTAAAAGGTTAATAGTCAAAATGAGTGGAAAACATAAAATAAATGACTAAGTATTTAAAAATACAAAGTCTAACATTTCTATTATAGAGGATAAGGCCTTGAATATTTAAGTAGGTTATACGACATGTTACAACTGTAATCTATAAATTATGAAGTGCTAGTAAAAGATAGATGCTGATTTATCAAAGTGGGAAGTCTTGGTGGAAAATGCAACATCACAATACAAACTCTTAAATTAAAATTTTAATGTAGAACACAAAAAAATTTAAATGGAATTTTAATATCAAATTAAAAATAGGGTTATGAAACCTGGACATCAACACAAACATGGACATCCATGGTCAAATTACAACTCACATGGAGTCCAAGTGAAGTAAAGTTTTAAACAAAGAGTAAAGAAAAAAATTTGAGTAGGATTGAAATTATGGTTTTCAACTTTAGTTTGTAAATTTTAAATTTTAGTCAAATGTCCACCACCCATAACATATGGAAATGCAAAATCATAATATAATCTTTGGGAAGAAAAGGCAGTGTCAACTTGAAACTTATATTTTTAGATTACAATCAAATGTCCAAAATTTTATGTGTACGTTGACTATAAAAACCTATGGAAATGCCTTAAAATAACTTGTTAGTGTCTTAGTTTGACTTGTCTACCACATGGAGGTCCATGGTTGAATGTAAGTGAAAAATATCAAGGAAAAGATAAGTTTTTTTGCAATTTTTTAATGTTAAAATCAAAGCTCACAACCCAAGACACTTAATGAAAAATTCACAATGAAAGTGAAATGCCAATATAAAAACTTTAATTTTCAAATTATAAAAGGCATGTGAAAGTCTGATGAAGTTTTAAAAGCGTATATATTTTAGTGAATATTACAATACTCCAAAGCAACTTCGAAATTGTAATTTGTAATATGTAATTGGAGCCCTAAAACCAATAAGTCAACACAAGAAGGAAAATTTAGTAGACATTACCAATAGGGATACAACACCAAAATACAACTTATAACTTGTAAATTACAAACTAAACTTGGATTCCCCTAGCCTGCAGATATGTAAAGTACATAAGGATTCAAAAATCTCACTAGAAGAATGAAAGTTCATGTGTCTTTAGTAGGTTAAGTTGTGACTTGAAATTCAAAGAACATGTTGATGTTTTTTTATTTATCTTGACATTACACTTAAACCCCTGAGTATGTAGGAAGGATTTGTGTGAAAGAAATATTACCATTAAAAGTATCAATCCAATCAAACATTTGCTCAATTCATAATCAGAAGAGATCTATATGAAGCACCATGTTATCCTATCACTATTTTCTATTTAATAAAATAGAACTAACAAATTGTAGATCTATTTAGAGATACACTTATACCATTAGTTTTTATTAAAAATTCCTCTATTATAGAAGTGGTAGAGCAAGGCACCATTGTCTTATAGTAACACGAATGATCAATCTTCATTACTCTCTGGTTGAATTTTTTTCACATATATGAGTTTGAAAATCTAAAATCTTAGCATTATTATATGATTAATAGTAGTGATATAATAATCATGCCTAGAATGTGACGAGGGAGTTCAAATGGAGGAGGGGGAGTTGATGCTCATGCTTATGTTTTAGATTCCCCCTCCACCTATGCCCAAGGGGAATGTCCTCTAGCTTTAATTATTCCTCTTGTATTATCCAACAAAGCTTTAAATTTTCCTCTATGGCCAGGGTTGGGTCAAGCTAACACAAAATGCCTTGTCAAATCAAATCACTTCCTTATAATCTACCCAACAAGGATATCCATCTATACGACCTGTGCATTATATTAGAAGTGAGATCGAGAGGTATGAATAGAGCCATAAAGGGGTAGATAGTGATGTTTTATAGAGATAAAAAAATGGAGAGAAGTCTTCTTATCTATGATTGTTGAAGGAGAATTTACACATTTGGTCTATTTACCTTTAAGCTTAAAGAATTTATTTTAAATCTTAAAGATGAGGATGATGGAATATACACTATGAGCAACAAATAAATAATGTTAAAGTAAAAAATCAAGGTGGTTAAAAAGTTTGAAGCATGAGTAAACTTATACCATTTAGGGAAGTTCTTGTTGAACTTCCAAATAGTGTAGGTCCTCTTATGTCATTCTTGGATGGGGGAACACATCCTTTACAAGGAAAACTATGTAAATTCTTTCAAAGCTTTCCCTAGATCAAGTTATTATTTTGGGAGACATGACCACTGGCACACCTAGATGTATTATTACAATTGTAAGATTAGTCATAAACTTCATTAATGTAGAGGTAAAACTTGGAAGAATTGCATTTCTCATTTATGCTTCAAAAGAGCAACAACATAACCCTATGGAAGCACTTAAGGAAGCTAACTTGTGTGTTGATTATAGAGTCTCTAGTTAAAATGATTGGAGATAGGACATTAAGTGGAAGTTTGTAATGTGATAATGATCTATTATCCTTGACATAAAATGTTTTACATTCTACATAAGGACACTACAATTTGTCAAATAGTTTTTGAGAATAGTCTTATGTTCTCTCTAATTTTTTCCTATTAGATGTTTGGACAAAAAGCATGAAAGGATTGAAATATGTGGCAGCAATACTTATAGTTCTACATCATATGTTACATGCCAAGCTAAAATAAAATTTTAATGCTTTGGTTTTTTATTAGTCAATTGTAAGCATAAATTTTCAAACAAAAGGAAATCTAACATTCTAAGTGGGAATGCAACATAATATTAACAATTTTTATTTGAAATTTGAAAATTGCAATTGGGATCTTGAGGTCTGAAATCAAATTTTTATAGAAGTAAAACATCAAAAACAAATAAAGATTTTAAAGTGGAACTACAACATCAAAATGCAAGTTTAAATTCTTAATTTAAAAATATATGGTAGACTTTTGAAATCCTACCAACTTGTAAAGTTGCACTTGAGGTCGAAAATTCTGCCAAAGCCAAAAAGTGTAAAATTATAGCTAGGATGAAAATACCCATGAAGGGAAAATGAAGGTAAAATGTGGTTCATGTAATGGAAACCTTAAAAGAAAAAATTCAAAATGTGAAAATGCAAAGTCAAAGATACAAGTGAAGAGATAAGTGTTATATACAAATATTTGACCAAGTCAAAAAAATCTCCGCAGATGGTGAAAATTACTACAAGGGTTTTGAGGTAAAAAATGGGCTATTGGAAGCATATTCAAATGGCCATTGATCCCACACTAGCTCCATTATAGTTGGAGCCATGTGATGCCATCATTACAAAGCTGAACACATTATTTCACATGCACAAGGAGGAGGGCAACCATCTAAAAACTTCTAGTTTGGTAAATGATTAGTTAGAAACAAATAAAAATGGTTATACATGAAGACAACTGAAGGAGTATATAGAGCATAATGACTGAATTCTATTATTTATTATTGATTAATAGCAAGTGTATATATATATATATATAGTGGGAAATACTTAATAATTATTCAAAACTAACTCCATATAATCACCTGATCACTATTATTTAGTTAGGATATTCTCTAAACCAGCAAAACCACCTAACATCTAACCTACACTATGCTCATTAAGCACTAATCAACACTATATAATAAACTACTGAACTAGCTAAATTAACAAAAGTACCTAACAGTTCACTGAACAATGTAATATAATCAATTTTTTCCAAAATTTTCACCTTTACTACATTGTTTCTGTAAACATCATATTTCCTAATAGTGGTCCCCCCTTTATTACAAAAACTATAAAAATATTTACACTCTCCACATAGCCTACTCTCTTTTTAAGGTGGCATGTCATCTTTTTGGCTTCAAGGATTACCAAAAACTTGAAAGTATCAGCAATACTTCTCTCTACTAACCATGAATGTGGAGGGATACATAGGTTTTTGCTGCACTTTGGTGGTTTCTCAGATTACCAAAAACCCTTTTCCAAGAATCAAGCATTGCTTTAGTTCTTTGCTCCCCACAATGTTCTCTTTCAAGAGGTAGCAAACTAGAAAATAATGCTCGATACTTTATTGAAAAACATACTACAAAATGTAAAACAAATACACAAAAAATTATCACCGTATCAATGGTGTGACCCCATCATAGATGACTCATGAGAGGATGTCAAATGTCCTCGAACCTCCATGTATGTCTACACACACACACACACACACACACACACGCGCGCGCGCGCGCGCGCGCGTGCGCGTGTGTGCACGTGCACGCACACACACACACCCACACACACACACACACACACACACACACTCACACATTTATATCTAATCATCATAAATTCCTATATCATCATTTTAAAGTAATATTTTCCAAACCATAGCCATTCATCATAGGAATTATACCTACTCTTTTTTTTTTGTCTGTGTGTGTGTGTACACACGTGTGTGCGTGTGCATGTGCGTGTGCGTGTGTGCGTGTGTGTGTGTGTGTGTGTGTGTATGTGTGTGTGTGTGTGTGTGTGTGTGTGTGTGTGTGTGTGTGTGTGTGTGTGTGTGTGTGTGTGTGTGTGTGTGTGTGTGTGTGTGTGTGTGTGTGTGTGTGTGTGTGTGTGTGTGTGTGTGTGTGTGTGTGTGTTTGTGTGAAGTTGTGTGAATATAATATATTTTTATCTTTATAGATTTTTTAAGTTATTCAATTTTGTGATAGTTTCAAATGTTGAAATATATATATGCTACAATCTTAAAATTTATATCTTTTTTAATCATATTTGTAATGTTAATACTTATGATACTATAGCCATCATTCTAGGTACTAAATGGTTTTTATTTTAATTATATTTATTATAAATATTTTTCTAAAGTGCCTTATTTTGTAGAATTTTCAAAGAAAAGAACCAACAAATAATCCAATATTTTAAATTGATCTTCCCTTAAGCCTTAATGTATGTATTATCCAATCACATATTAAATAATAATAATTGAGAATTATTTTAAATAGTCTCCTTAAACAATAATATTTGTCCCTTGAGGAGTTTATAGCTAGGTTTCCTCCTTCCTTTTGTTTCTATCTTTAATGCAACCTAAGAGTCAACATCTAGGTTGCAACATTTCTTTTGTCCATTGATAGTTTTACATTCATGTATCTTATTTAATCTTTTTTTGGTTCCATTAGACTACATTTGATGTACATGCACTATGGTTTATGGGAAAAAATTCATGTGCAAATTCAATCTAGATGCAAATTATAAAGTGGGCATTCTAAATGTGCATATGTTAAATTTATGTAAATTCATCACAATAGAGAAAAAATTGAGGTGTCTCTATAATATTTTTTAAACATGATGTACTTCTTGTGGGGATATTATAAAAACAATAACTTGCCTTTAGGTTACCACAATAATTTTATTGTTTTGTACTTTTGTAAAAATTGAATCATTCTTTGACACAAGATTAAAGAATTAATTTTTTTAATGAAATCAAATTTGTTGATTAATATAATACCAATATATGTTTGAGAAAATTATGTAACATATTCATTTAATATTTCAATTTGTAATACTAAATAAAGGAAAAAGGGAGTTTGTCTTCCCTTTTTATTCAACATGAAATAGAGGTTAATTTGCTCATCCATAAAATCATTATTTAGCCTTGTCTTATATTATTAATTATGTATGGATAATTCAATTATTTATATGAAGATATGGAGTACCTCAGAATATCTAGGTTGGTATTTAGTTTGAAAAATCAATCAACACACATTCTATGCTTATGACTATTACACTCTTCAATCCTCAATATGGTTTATGGTTTGTTGCAAAACAAAAGAGACAGACCCTCAAATTCATTATACCATTGAATCAAATATTTCATTAAATAATAAATAAAAGGAGGAGGCAACCTATATGTAAACTCATTAAGAGACAAGATTACCATTGAAGGTGATGATAATCAAGAATTAAAATATTTTTAAATTGTTATTATTAAATGTGTAGTTGGAGAATGCATGTAATAATTCTTATATATTATCATTATTATCATGATTTATGTGATATTTAATTTGATTATATTATATTGGATCACAAAAAAAGAGATATTTATTATTTTTTTAGTGAATGAACAATTAATTAATGTAATGTTATTCCTATATCTTCATACCATAGAGGTATTCTAGTGAGTTTTATGTATGTGAAATAAACATTGGTATTCAAATGGGTTGTCATTTTTCATTATATGCTAACAATTAGGTGATTTGGTGAGGGTTTGAAATGAGCCCATTAGGATATTATTTGAGTTTATGTAGTATTAGTGGTATCTTCATAAAAGTACATCTACAAGAACCACAGAGACCAACAACATATTGATGATGAGGTTCAGTTTAATTGAAACCAAATATATTAAATATTAGATGCATGGGTACTTATCACTTTATTGCTATGGGGAATATTTACAAGATTAAATTTAGGTTTATGAGGACCATTATGTATGCATAACTGAAATGAAATAAAACAAGAAGAGAAGCCAAAAATCCCTTCATGACCTAACCAAATTAAAATGTAATTATAAATCTAAAACCATCTCAATGTGAACCTTAAGGTACCTGGTGGCATCCAAAATAGATATTGAAACAATGAATAATAAATTGAAAATGATGGTGCACCATAGACATTCAACAAGTAAATGACAAAGTGATCACCATGTGCATTATGTAAAGAGTCCATAACAAGTAAGTCGACAATTACAAGAAACATAGTTTATTAGGGAAAAAAAAAATGTAAGAAAGATAGTAAGCATGCATAAGGTATGAAAAATTAGAAAACTTTTAAAAGAAGAATGGATATTAATAAAAGTTATGAAAAATTACTCTACAAGTTGGATAAAAATAATCATGGATAGAGGAATATGAAGCTACAAATAATGTTGAATCTAAGGTATAACATGTCACACTATCTCAGAATCAATCTGATTGGTTCACATTGGGTACTAGTAAATGATGATAAAGACTATTTGATAAAAGGAAAGAAAATTATATATAAAACATCTATTTCTTTTTTAAAACCACCCAATAAAATTTTGCCAAAATCATCTAAACATAGGTAGAATGGTCTAAAATTCATTGGAATTATCTAAAATTTTGAAGAATCACATAAATTTTAGCAAAATCACTTAAATTTTTGTAAAATCTTCTAAAACTTGGTATAATTGCCTAAAATTTTATGGAACTAACATATAGTTTGGCGGATTCACATTATTTTTTATTTTCACTTCCTAACTTCTTTAGGCCATAAATTTTGAGTTGACTATCTGTTTGATCTCCCATTTGTATTAAAATGAAGGTATTGAAAAGACACATGAAACCATTAAAAATAACCATTGTAAAATTTTCTATTATTTGGATGATTTGTAAATAGAGTAGTGAAATCATAATTTTAATGATTTTTATTTACATAAAGTGGAAAAAGTGACATGGTTTGAGTGGAATCATTATGATTTTAGCTAAAACAATCTAATTTTGATGGAGTCATTATTCTTACTAACTATATGATTTTGGATGAAGTAGAAAAATGGACTTGTGTTTTATTGAAATAACTCATATTTCAATGGAATAGGTTTTTTTCTATATTTGATTATTTCTATATTTATTATGGATGGATAAAATAAATTTGAGTTTAGTGAAATAATCATGATTTCTATGGAATCATTTACATTTTATGATCTAAAAACATTTTGCATGATTTTAAGTTCATCAAAGATAAACAAAAATAAACTACTAATATATTATTTACACATTTTCACCTTTAAAAGTCTTAAATCAACCAAAAAAACTCTTAAATTTATTTTTAGAGGTCAAAATTTGAATCAGACATTTTTTTAGGGTATAAAAATCTTGTTTTACATTTTTATTTTAATTGATTTATTATGTGTTTTATATAATTTAAAACTGCATGTGTTCTTCCCTTGCACTATAATGTGATTCATTGGAATTAGAAATGGCTAATATTGATTGTATTTATGCCATATTGATGATACATATGCTCTACCATTACACCTTTAGGTGAGCTTAATAATCAAAACTAGTGCAAGTCTCTTTTGTTTTCATTATGTGAATTAGACCTAGATCTATAAGTGCTAGTCTTTAGGGTTTAACGATTGAGGTTTCATCCCCCAATATTAAAACCAACCCCATGTTCTAGCAGAGTACATAAATTTAGGGTGGAAATGTCATTACTATTAAAGTTATTATGTGTTTTAAGCATCCCATAAATTGAGTGTATTCCATGCTCTAATACACATGCCATAATTAACACCCATTGATGAATATTTTCTAGAAGAAGTCCACTGAAATACTACATATGAAGTGGGTAAAAAGGGAGTATAACCTCTCATACAACTTATTAATAAATATTTTCCATAGACATTGTCTCCAATGTAATTTTATATATATATATATATATATATATATATATATATATATATATATATATATATATATATATATATATAGGGAATGCACCTAAAAAAGCTTATTTAAGCCTAGTTTAAGACCTATTGGATATAAATAATTACTAATATGAGAGAAACCAAACTCCCACAAGATACTCAAAACATAAGTCCACTAAGTGAGCATTAGGAGACCAATACATTCTATTCTTCATGTGAGTATATGTGTGTAATACTATTAACATTACACACCTTTTATACTAAACATAGAGCTTATGATTTACTTGTTTTTATTTGATTATTGTTGAGACTTTTATTGATTTGAAACCTTAAACACTTCAAATAAATTCATTCCATTAAAATAAAAAAATTAAACAATAATTATCCAAATCCCAACATTAAATATTCAAACATCAACTATTCCAAATCAAAATTCAAGGATCAAACATCAAGGGTTAAACATTAATTATTCAAGTCAAACATCAATATTCAAATATACAATCAAACATCAATTTAAATTAGGTCAATTCTACATAAAAGGTGAAACATCTACATTTGATCAATTCAAATCAAATTTAAAGTCAAAATGTAACAAGATCAAAGTCAACTGAACTCAAACATCCAAATTACAATGTTAAAATTAAAAATATATATAAAATTTTAACATCAAGCATATGATTCAATCAATCAAATTCAAATTCAAATCAAATGTCAAACATCAAACATCAGATTCTACAAACTAATGTCAAATATCCTAGTCAATGATTCCAAATAATATCACATCCAAAGTCCAAAAATCCCAGCCTAAAATCAACAAAAAAATAATTTTAATCTTAAATTTGAGCTTTATCTATTAAGCATCCAAAATTAAATCCTCATCCTCATCTTTCCACTCAATCTCCTAGAACACATCGATTGGGACTAAAAAAATCACAAAGACCATCATGTCTCACATTCACATCAAACAAAATATAAAAAACACACAACCAAAAATTAAACATCAAAACATAAAATCCAACATCGAAATTCAAATCAATACTAATCAAACCCAAATTCAAGTTAAGCTTAATTAACAAATTGAAGATAATTCAAATTCAAATTAGATCAAGCAAAATCCAATCTCAACTTTATCTAAATCATAATCAATCAAAATATAATCCAAATCAAATATGGACCCAATGGAATACCACATAATATATCAAAATCTCCCACCTAATAGAGACCATCCAAATCAAAATATTCCCCATAATCCCAATCCAATTCTGGCATCCTAACATCAAAATTTGATCGTCCAACTCCAAAGACTTACACAGAAATTATCCCACCTATCATCCCTTATCAATCCTTAATCCATCAATATAAGACACAACACATACCAATATAACAATATTACATCCATAACCTATTTAACCCTACAACCATTATAAATCCAATAATCTAATCATATTCTACCATTACCCCTCTACATATCTTTGTTTATGTGAGAATTAGGTACATCTAAGTTCAAGAATAATCTAGTAAAGATATTACAATATCCCTTTCCAAATAACAATCAAACTCCTTCACTTCTACGTAAAGGTCAATACGATTGCTCCATCTTAAAGGAGTCCATATTTGATGAAATTATTTATGTTGAATCACCCATATTTTTCCAATACCAAAACATCATTAGATCATCCATATTTCATAAAGTACTCATATTTTATGATTTAATACTTAATTAACCAAGCTTCACCAATCGCCCATCCTTGATTAACCCATATTTTACCATCCACCTGTCTTCAATGAACCACTAATATTTAATTAACCTTATTTTATGACACCATTAGTGGCATATTACCCCATATCCCATGACATATCAAACCTTCCATCACCCAAACTTGCATACCTCAATTGACAAAAGTACTTTTAGACCAAAAAAACATCAAAATTTCTTCAATTTGGAAATCTCCATCCTAAATAGCATATCAACATCAACATCAAAAATATATTGAACATTGGCATCAACATCCTAGTAGTTCATCATGAATTCAATTATCAATAATGACCTCTTCATAGATGAGGAACTCATCAACAATAATCATGCATGGTTAAATGGAGGTAACACTGGGTCTTATTTTCAAAGAAAAAAACCGTATAAAAAGTAGAATCATTGAAATCATGAACTTTAGTGGGAAAGGTCTCGACTTCCATGAACAAGGCATCATTGAACTCATCATTGTATGTGCACATAAAGTATATCAAAAAATTAAATATAGAACATCTATGATTCCATGTAAATATGTTTACAATAATTTCATGATTTTTGAATAAGCCTAATCCAACATTGAAATATGATCCATTCATATTCCCTATGAGACTATGTTTCCACCCATCATCTTATCAATGCTATCCATTCTTTTTCCATCTTTTAATTAAATCTCACAATCCCATTTTTTGGGATTGAAAAAATCACTTATCATTAGCTTGCTTCCATAATAATCAAAGAACTTTAGAATTAATGATTAGCAACTAGATAGAAGAGAATAAAGCTAATCAACACATTCCAATGAATTAGAAACATTCCTCATTAAATGTTAATCTAAGAATCAAAAAAATCAAAATTCTAAATAAGGGTCACATAGTGAAAACCTCCTTCAGGCACTATGGGATAATTTAAATCAAGAGCAATGTTAAAAATCAAGGTCCTTTACTGAAAACCTATTTAAGGCACTATTAGACTGAAATCAATATTAAATCCCTAAAAATCAAGAAAGTAAATCCCTTATTGAAAAACATTTTAAGGAACTAAGGGATGAAAAAATCACTCTCCCTCTTATGATAGAATATTTAATTGATAATTACAAATCACAAGTTTCTAGCATAATTAGTACTATAAAAAACATCATTAACATCCAACTGATGTATACTCTTAATTTTTTACAACATGAGATTGTTGGTCCTAATTCCCCTTCACAACATAATTATTCCATCCCTTTAAATCCTTCACATAATCAACAAACATACTCCATCCAGTACACCTTCTATTTCAACATATCTTATAACACCCTGTATCATAGGGGCTATGGTGTCATCTGAATCAATTTGGAAGAATCCACTTTAGAAATCAATTATGTTTATTATTTCATCATTAGAGTACACACCTAAAGGATCTCATCCTATAGTAATAAATTCAAATTTTAAAAAGTAATCAAAAGAAAAAAGAAAAAGAAAAAGAGAAATAATCTATCCAATGGTGAAAACCATGCTTATGTTGCCTTGGATAAGTACCATGGTGAAAGCCAATTTTTTGTGTCATGCATAAATAATTTATTGTCTACAAGTACTTGACACTTGGAGGTAACCCCATCCCCATTTAAATCCTTAATCCTATGCATCCTGTCTAAATCATATTTACCGTACATATCCATCCTAAACATATTGTATCATCCTCATATTCATCTTATTTTGTATTTTATTCTTCCCATTTAGACATTTATAAGTAAACAGAAAAAATCTAGAGACTTTCTCTAAAATCGTCTTTACACAATCTCTTAAATGACATTTTGACAACTGAAAACCTAGTTCCCATGTCACATAGTTATTTTAGATCCCTAATCCATCCCTCATTATCTTTGATCATCACCCATACTCATCCAATATCATCTAGCATCATCCTATATCTATTCCATCCATTATCATCACCCATCCCAATGTTATAACATGTTCTTCCATTGCTAGTATCCCTTGTACATACATTCAAAAAACCCACTTGTATATACTTATACCAAAAGTATACAAAAAAATTAGAAACATCTCATAAAATAAAAAAACATTAGAAATTTTTAAAAGTCTAAAAACATCATAGATTTTTAAAAACATCAAATAATCCAAAATATTAAAAAAAAATCATAAAATTAAAAAAATCTAAAAAAATTAGAAAATTGGAAAATCCATAAATAAATATAAATTCACAAATTCAAAAAACACTTATCCTCTCCTAAATTTGATCAAAGTCCTTCAACACTTTCCAATCAAATCATTCTATCCATTTCAATCCACTTGCATGTATCCTTTCTTAGGGCACCATCCAAATAATAGTAACATTTGGTCTCCTTGCATGGATTTTGACTATATTAATGACAACGTGATTTATATTGATTTTAATTTTAAGTTTTTGTGTGTTATTCTACATGCTTATCTTTTTAATTTTTATATTATGCCTTGACTCAGTCCAGATGTGTGTGACAATTGAAATATCATGGTTTTCCCAAATCATTTTGCCTTTTGTCATATACTTGTAATCAAATCCATTCATTAACCCATGGTAGTAATTACATCATAAATTTACATATCATGGTGTGTTTTTTTCATTTATCTATTTTATAAGGTGTTAGTTATTAAAAACATTGTATCTAGGTCATCATGGTGTTTTATACCATGATGCATAATGTCATGTTTAATATCGTAAATTGAGTTTCAAAGTATATTGGGATATGCACTAAAATGACAGTATATCCCCTTGAAAAATATATGTCTCTTAATCATCTATTTTCAAAAAAAATCATCTTATACATCTTTGACATCATAAAGTCAAATCATATAGTCATATTCCTCATTTCTATTCACATTCCTCCTTGTTTGGGAGAAATACATTAACATGATGTCTATTTAGAATATATAGATAACACTTAGTTACATGAAGTTTTTGAGGTCAGCTCCACCATTGTTGTTCTCATTTCCATTTCCATTTCCATTCTCATTTTTACTATTCTTCCATCATTTAAATTAACTAATTATCCAGATCTAATCATGTCAATCTTAAATCATTATTACATATCTTGAGGCCCATCCTCATGTGATAGCATTTTTATAGATTCTTTATTCTTTTATAACCATTATACTATCATTGCATGATTCTACATAAACCCAGCAAATCATCCATGTTGTCCATCAATCATCTCATCCTTAATCAATTAAATAGGTTAAGACCTTAATCTATTGTTATAAATTCATCAATCAATAAATTCATTAATCATGCATATATCCAATCTAAGCTCATATATTCCACCCTTCTTAGGGAAAACAAAGAGTTCAACTCATCATTGAGATATATCATTCCCATATCTAATCCCATAGAGTTTTAGGATATTTCATAAATCTATCCTACTTAGGGAAAATCAAAGCTTGTATCTTATTCTAGGGATCTGTCACTCCCAAATATACCTTCCATAGGGAAAATAAATATATCATCATCATAAATGATATCAACACATGTAAACATTAGTTTAAGTGAGTTAATATAATCTATGAGTTAATATCATCTATCTAAGGATCCCTTCCATCCGTATTCTTTCCTCCCTTTTATGGGAAGTTCATTCCCATTCGGAATCCTGTAAGCCATATCGAGGGAGCATCATCCATCAAATTCTTTCATACATCATAATTTATCTTCCATTCACATTTTTTTTAATTTTTATTTCTTAAAAAAATTAATACTTGACTCATCATGTATCACAACTCCATTTTCAAGAGGATTAGAATGTAGACACTTAAAATATGACACTTCATGTCTATTTTAACTATAATTTATATCTAGTTTCATAGCATAGAATTATATCTGAGACACTTAAATAAATGTAGCTTTATCCTTAAAGGATGAAACATGAGGGATAGGGGAAGAAGTGGGTGATGAAGAGGTTTGAAATAGGTGTGTGCTAGAGGAGATTCCCAGTGAAACCAATCTATGTGATGTGTTGAGAAAGATTTTTCTTATACATAGGTCAATAAGAATGGTCCTTCATTGGTTAATTTGGTAAAAGGAATGTAATTTCAAAAGAATGACTTCCATGATATCATTCCTTTGTCTTTGGGGAATGAGGTGTCTTTGGAAATCCCTGATGAAGATATTGATTAGGCAAAAAATTAGTTCCAAAATTGTCCTATTGGGAAGTTCAATAATTTTAAGCGCAATATGGATGTAGTAAGGGATTGTGTAAAAATAATTTAGAAATTAAGAAGACAATTGGAGATAGTAGCTATAGAAAATAGATTCATGTTGTTTTGATTTTCAAACAATGAATATCAAAGTTGCATTAGTCATTTCTAATACTCAAAAAATGGAAACATAGGTTTGATCCCTTTAAGGAACACTACATGGTTCCCCACTCTAATTTAGATGCCCTGATCTTCTGATGGATTTTTAGAAATAAAAAGAAGTTTTGGGGATAATAAGAGATATTGGATCCCATATTTTAATTTACTCTATCACTAGGACTTAGATTAGGCTAGTTTTTTCTATGTGAGGAAACAAAAATCTTACAATGCAAGTAATAAAAATATGAAAATAAAAAAATCTACAATAAAACACAAAATAGGATAGCAAACCACAACACTAGATATATGTGAAAAACCCTTGCTAAAATTGAAAGGGAAAACCCTTGGGGCAAAAAAAGCACAAAAATTTAATATATTAATAAATCTCTCTCTACAACAACATCCTCTCAATACCTTCTATCCAGTACTCAAACCAAGAACTCAGGTGAACCAAGCATACCACCATTCCTTCCATGTTCCAACCTCCTAACTACAATAAACAACTCTAAATAATGTTTAAACCATAGGGTAAACCTCCTCTATTGATACTCTAATGCACCTTGGTGAGCAAAGAAAAACATTGCCTTCAATGCTCCATCTTGTAACCTACTTTTCATGCTTACAACCCAAGCATCTAGGTGAGTAAGGCATTAAAGCATCTCCAACACTAACTTCTAACTATGAATCCAAAAATAGAGATCCTCCAAGAGATCCTCCATGATCCACTAAAAGGATAAGCCATTAAAAAGGAGTAAATAATGATTTAATAGAATGTTAATATAGAAAAAGAGAGAGGGAGATAATTTCAACCCATATGAGTGGGGATCACTATTTATTAATAGGGAAACTTGTCCCCCACAAATGGCAAGGTATTCAATATTTAAATTGCATCTCATAATTCCCCTTTTAACCACCTCCATGCGAACATCATGTTCACTCTATGTGCACTCCATGTGAACATAATTTGCTCCAAAATATTATAATCACCTTTTGACTATTTCCATGTGCATCCAAACGAGACATGCCACACATACCCTTGTGTAAGATCTAAGGGTCAAAGATACTCCAATCAACTCAAATAATTCCAACAAGGATGCCCCACACTCAAATGGCCAAAGGAGTTATTAAATCCTCTCCCTTTTGACTTCCACATCCTCCCACATGTGCAAGGGAGAAGATAGTGTCCCATATTCTCCCCACATGTAATTTTTTATAATCAAAACCATGTGCTTGAGAAAATAGTGCCACATTTTCTATCTCCAATTTTCCATAATGAAAGATGCCTTTTGTGGGTCATGATATGTCACCTTGAGCCACCTCTTTGGACCCATCATGGACCCACATATTTGGATACAATATGGGCTCCACTACCACATCACCTTCCAACCACATCACTTGCATTCCATGTCACCGACATGTCACATCACTATACACCTACAAGCCACATCACCTGTATTCCATGTCACTATGAATAGTGACCCATGAATAGTACTCATTATTAGTACTATGTGAATAGTGTCTTATAAATAGTAGCTTCACACCCAATAATCTTCCACTTTAATTCATATGCATAAGACTTTGAATAAGCAGTGTCTTCATTCCAACCTGTTATCATGTAGATACCCACCAGTTGTCATCATGCCCACTACTACTTACACACAAACCTACAATAAGTTTTTGGCACTACTAAAACGTCTCTATCCTAATCTATTTTTCAAAATTTGCATGCCCACTACAAATTTTCAGCAACCAAAGTGACTCCCACATCACCATAGACCCAATCCTCTATTTAGGATCCTGCCATGAATTACTCACAACACTGAATGCTTGTAAGTGTCTGGTTTATTACACCATGTGTCTCATGATTATCCTCCTACTCCTAATAGATATGATACACAAGATAACCATATTCTCCTCCTCTACTCTAGGACACACTTGAATAAAAAATACTACAAGAAGTGGGATACTTCACTTCATTGATTTTCCTATCCATTATGTATCTCCATCCTTGATTTGCCCCTCCAACCAATTTTATCACATCCTAGAAACTTAAGCCATCTCACCATGATCATGTTTGGTCCTAAAACCAACATTCCATCTACACATAGCATCATCCTCTACTAAATCATGGTTCTCTATTAAGGTACTATTGTACTCCATCAACACATTTATTTTAGCCTATAGATTCTTCACACCACTAACTAAAAACTCTTTGACTCATCCACATAGTCCTCCTAACTACTCTTATCTCATCAAAAGATCACTATGTATAAATGATTTCAAAAAACATCCCACTACTCTAAATCCTCAATAGCAACAAGTGCACACCACACTCTTAATAGTAGTCTAAAACTGGAGAGAAGAACCCACAAAAGTCAAAACCTAACATCTACATGTAGCAAACTAATACCCACCATGATTAACATGGTACTCATATAGTTCTTAGGAATTTGTTTCACTACCTAGTGCATCATATCACCTACCAAGTTTTTCATCCCATAGTCAAACTCCATCCTACTCTACTACATGTCAAACTAAACTAATGTGTATAATTACTCTATGCATGGGTTTACCTAACTACTCACACACCAAAGACACCAAGTAATTCACTCAATGCATCTCTATACAATGAAAGATATAACACCAACCTTATTATTCCATGGAACATCGAGTCTCAGCTCATTCCCCTCTGTCCATCAACTACTTTAGGTACTGAATTAGTTTTTTGGTACTTCCTCCTCTACATGTAATTTGATACATCATCTCAGATAACACCTTATGGTATTACAATCCCAGAACTTGTATTTCCTTCTCCAATTGAGAACCGAAAAGTTACATTCCTTATCATCACCCTCCATCTACACCAATAGAGACAAGCTTGTTCCATCATAATCTATGTAGTTACTTCTTCATTAGGAACACTATGTTGGTGTTGATCTATCTAGAAAATATTTTAATATTCTTGCCTCCATTCTCCATCATCCACTAAGAGAGAATACTTACCATGAAAAACTTTTTATTTTGATTCATATCTATGTCTCTCCACCTGCAGCTCCCACTTGCACAAAAATCAGCCAACCTAGATTATGATACCAATTGTTAGGAAATAAACATCATACAATGTAAGTAATAAAAATATGAAATTAAAAAAAGTTACAATAAAACACAAAATAGGAGATCAAACCACAACACCAGATATACATGAAAAACCATTTCTAAATGTTTAAGTTATAAACCATGGGGAAAAGGTAACACCAGACTTAAATATATCAATAAAGATCTCTCTATAACAAAATCCTCTTATCAATTTCTATTCAATGCTAAACCAAGAAAGCAGGTGAACTAAGCATAACACCATGCCTTCCAAGATCCAACAGCTGTAATAAGAAATTATAAATAATGATAAAACCATAACATCAACCTCCTCTACGGACCCATCTCATGTACCTTGGTCAGAAAAGAAAAATCTTTTCTTCAATGCTCCAACCTATAACCTAAATTTGATTCTTACAACCTAAGCATCTAGGAGAGTAAGGCATGCAAGCCTTTCCAACTCTAACTTCTAATTATGGATCCAAAAATGGAGAGCCTCCAAGCACTCCTCCATGATCTACTGAATGGATAAGCCATTAAAAAGGTAGAAATAATTCTTTAATATCATTTACAATAGATAAAGAGAGAGGGGGATATAATTTCAATACATATGAGTGAGGAGCACTATTTATTAATAGGGAAACTTGTCCCCCATATAAAAAAGTTCAATATTAGAATAGAATCTCATGATGCACCTTTTGACCACCGTCATGTCAGCACCATGTGTACTTCATGTGCACACACTTTAATATAGAATATACCAATCACCTTTTTTAATACTTCTATGTGCATCCAAAAGTGACATGCCCCACATACCCATGTGCAAGATCCAAGATTCAAAAATACCCCAATCCACTCAAAAACTCACATGGAAAAAGTAGTAATTAAATCCTCTTCTTTTTTACTCTAACTACTCCCATATGTGCAAGTGACAAGATGGTGTCCCACATGCTCCCCACATGTGATTTTCCTAAAGCAAACCCATGTGCTTTAGAAAATGGTACCCCCATTTTTTCTCTCTACCTTTCCATCATGAAAGATGCTTTTTATGGGTCATGCCATGTCACCTTTGAACCACCACTTATGAACCATCATGGGCCCACATCTTGGGACATACTATGGGACCAACTACCACACCACATTTCTACCACATCACTTTCATGCCATGTCACCTACATGCCACAACACCCACATGTCATGTCACCATGAATAGTGACCTATGAGTAATACTCATGAATAGTGCCCTGTGAATAGTTACTTCAAAGCCAAAATTATAGAGTATGCACCATTGTGGATATGGATAGGGATCTATGAATTTCTATTTAGTTGCAATCCAAATTGGTTGTTTGGATTCAAAACATAGTTTTTGAAAGAGATATTGATTTTTTTCATACTAGCCTTGGTTTTGGCCACAAGTGTGATAATAAAAAGTAGAATGAGTAGGATAAAAGTTACACTAGATCATTGGAGGTTGCTAAATAAGCTTTAGAAGATCCAAAAATAGGGTTTGATTCAATCAAAAATAATTTTAGGATACTTGAAGTAAGTTACACTATAGAACCTATCTCTTCATTTCAAAAAAAAACTTCAATCTCCCCTTGGTGTGGAGTAATGTGTGGAAGAGATTCAATGCAAGGAGAATTTTATGACTGAAGCACACCTAGGGATCAAATATGACCACAAGGTGGAGGGAAAAAGAGTTGAAGGTAATCGTGAGGAAGAAGTTAATGACAAGAAGAATCTGGAGGTATTAAATCAGCTTAGTTTAGTTTTAGTCCCCCTAATAGGGAATTATTTAAATGAGGGTATAATCTAGAGCAAAGGAAAAGTTTCCATGGAAACAAATTAAAAACTAGATTCTTTTGAGAAACTTAAATTTTTGTTGGATGTTGAGTTGGATTATCAAAAAGCCCTTTCTTCTCTCTCAAAGGAGACCTCTCCACAATGGTAAATGGAAAAGGACACACCATCCTAAATTTTTTGTAATCATAGAAAATAATTATAGTAAAGTAAAAATAAGAAGGGGAAAATTCCCTCCAGGAGCTTGGGAACCCTAGATTCTTACTTCAAGAAAGATTTTTCCACTTATCTAGATGTTTTGGTTGTGTAAGGGTCTAATTTAATCACTGTGGTGTTATATTTTCCATTGAATTTGGATGCATTGTGATCCTAAGAATATCTTATTATAATCTCAAGGTTTGTTATTCCACTTACCTCACTATGTTTAGTTATGGGAACCATATCATGTGATGAGTGACATTGGCAAACTAACTATTGATTTAAAAAATTTGGTATTGTAGTTTAGTTTGTGACCTAGATAATTTGGCACTTGTGAGCTAGGTATCTTTCCTAAGATTTTTATTTTGGATGTTACTATTGTATTTGAATGCCTTGGAGGGGATAGTGTTTTTTAATTTAATATTATTATCCTACTTGAAATAGGAGCATTGTACTTTTATCTAAATTTTTACAATAGGTTGGTGGGCATTAATTACTACTACTTACTAGGGATTCTATATGGTGTAATTTTGTTTAGTATTTTTTGTTCATTATGTTAGATTGGTGTTAGTTTTGATAAGTTTACCTTGCTCTTTTTTATGTTTAGGGTTTATCTTCTTTCACCTTTTTTTCACTTTGGTATTCTTAAAATGGTGAACATATTTGGATGGCTCATTTGGGGACATATTCCACCTTGTACCTGGCATTATTTTTTTTTTTTTTTATTTTCATCTCTTCTTTTTTTTTGTTCCCCTAGGGAGACTCTAACCTCCTAATGTGTCTAAGCTCGATTCCAATCCAATTCGAAAGTGGATTTACCTTAATCCCAGCTATCATCACCTCATCTTATAATTATGATAACAAACTCTAATCTATCATCACATTGATCCGAAATCAATATTCCTTATGTACTAATACCCCTAGATAATTCACTATTAATCAACCATGCACCTCCCTATCCAATATTTTTAATTAATAATTATTCCTCAAACATCATCAACCTCATAAAATATCAACCATCCCT
>JARHVA010005735.1:280000-302500 GCA_037957365.1 Torreya grandis | reverse complement strand
AACTACTAGAGACCATAGATTTTGATATGTAGCTCCACTTGATCCCATCTTCACACCAAAATAACTGGATCAAAAATATCAATGATTCTATAACCCAACCTTAAATTTATGAAAATTTTTGATATTTTTAAAAGGCCATACATGACCATCTAAGGATCTTAAATTACCATTTGATATTATTTTTGAGTTTTTGTAAGATTCAAAAATTATGTATTTTTTTTACTAGACCTAAAAATTTAGTTAAAGTTTATCCTATACATTAATTTTATAGTTTGTTTTATTTTTGGAGATTTTTAGATGTGTGCACACTTGTATGTAAAACTTACTAAAAATAACAGCTGCTAAAAACAACAAGTTAGGTTTTACTTATTTTTAGAGTTTTGAATTTTGAATATCAATTCTAATTATGAGTTGAAGCTTATTTACGCATGTTCTATAATTATTTGAATTATTCAATAAGAATCAATACTAAAGTTTCTTCATAATCATTTCCTATTATTAGTTTTATTATCTTCATTGTATTCTAGTTTAGTGTTTGGTATTAGAACAAGTTCAAACCTTGGATATGTAAGAGATAATGAGAGGACAAGGAGGAATCACTCAGATGAACTGTACTATGAAAGATTTATAGAGGCAAGTAGAAAAACTAATTGATATTGTTGTAAATAAAATATATATGTGATCAAAAGATTAAGCAAATGACATAGATCATGAAAAATAAATTCTAGAATAAGAGCATCAAGAACAATAGCCATCAATGGAAGAAAGGATGGTTAGATCTTTAGAAGGAAGGAATGAAAGTTGACATTCTATATTATTAGGGAAAGTGTAAAACTAAGAAGTTGATAGAATAAATGAATAACATGTAGAGTTTTTTCTAATGAGAACTATGAGAGAACAAAAATTTAAATTTTGCATTCATGAAATTGAAGGTTCATCGAATGATTTAGTGGGAGCACCAACAAAAAGAAAGATAGATAAAAGGTAAATAAAATATCAAAGCATGAAAACAGATGGAGAAGAAGCTAAGCGAGAAATTTATTCATGTAGATTATTCAAAAACCATATACATAAGATTTTAAAATTTGAGGTAGAAGGATCACATTATACAAGAGTATATAAATGAGTTTTACAAGTTTTGCATATTCGTGGAACATGATGAGTCAAAAGAGAAGATGGAATCAAGGTATGTAAATGGTTTGAAGTTTTCTATTCAATATGAATTAAACATGCACATAATAATTTGCATGGAGGAATTTTATGAGTTAGTTTTGAAGATAAAAGAAAAGAATACATAATTTTAGAACATTTAACGGGCTAAGAAGAGGACAATCTCTTCAAATAATAGGACAAGTTAAATTTAATACAAACATAGGTGGGTTTAATACAACTATAAGAGAATCATTACATGGTATAAAAAGTCAATAAGATAACATATAAGAGTTTTAAAATAGATAAAGATGAAAATGGTTTTAGAGAGGATGAGCCTATGGTGGTGGTAGAGGATGATTTCCAATTCAACATAGGTCTTATGTTTGTTATAGATGCAGAGAAGAAGGACATAGATCCTTTGACTATCCAAAATACAAAGATCAAGAAAGGAGGCAACAGGATCACCAAAGAGTGAATTTATTTGAAGCTAAAATAGAAGAGAAAAATACTAAACTTGCAATATTAGATATTGGAGAAAATATCAAGACAAGAAGAACAATGATTGATCCAAAGAAAGAACATTTGTATAATAAATAAGGTAGTGTTTCATGGTTGTGAACAAATATCTTTAAAAAAATGTATACTTTAGGAGGTAAGATATGCAAGGTAAATATAGATGGTGGTAGTTATGAAAATATTGTTTATAAAGATATGATTGAGAAACTGGGTTTATAGTGTGAAAAACATCCTACTCCTTATCATATTTCATGGTGTAAGAAAGGGAATGAACTTACAAAAGATCAAATGTACTTAATCAATTTTTATATAGGTAAAACTTACAAGTATGAAATATGGTGTGATTTTATACCATTAGATTCATGCCATGTGTTATTGCTAAGGCTATGGAAGTTTTATAGAACACATAGAGTTTTTATAAAAAGTGGTATTAAGGTAGTTTTGTTACCTATTAAATAATAAGGGTAGGATAAAAGCATGATAAGTGTAAAATAATTTATCAAATACATGAAGATGATATGTTTTTTATATGCATTGGTAGCAAATAAATACGACACATAAATAATGTAAATATCAACATAAGTAGAAGTAGTGTTGAAATAATATGTATATTTTAGACTTGATGATTACTAGATGGTTTACCACCTAAGAGAGATATTAAAAACCATATTTATTTAATTATACGATAAGTTCTACCCAATCAAGTACTTTATAGGATGAGTCCAATAGAATATGCAAAATTAACTAAGTAGGTTATCGAATTAGTGAGGAAGGGTGTAGAAAGAGAGAACATGAGTCTTTGTGAAACACTAGCATTTCTAACTCCAAATAAATATGAAGGGTGGACGATATGTGTGGATAGTAGAGAAATCTATAAAATTATAATCAAGTACAAGTTTCATATACCTTGTTTACATGATATGATGGATTTTCTTGTATGAATAAAATATTTTATCAAGATTGATCTAAGGAGTAGATACTATCAAATTTTGATTCATGAAGGAGATGAATATAAAACAACATTCAAAACTAGATATGGTTTATATGAGTGTATGGTGATGCCATTCAACTTATCTAATGCACCTACCACATTTATTAGGATGATAAACATAGTGCTACAAGAATGTATTGGTAAGTTTGTGGTCATTTATTTTGATGTTATTGTAATATAGACTAAGACTAAAGAAGAACACTTACAACATTTGATAATGGTATTAGAATTCTTAATAAAAGAGAAGCTATATGTGAATTTGAAAAAGTATAGGTTTATGTAGAAATATTTAGTATTTTTAGGATTTGTAGTTTCAGCTGATGGTGTAAGAATAGATGAAGAGAACGTAAAAGTAATTGTTGAGTGTCCTATCCAAAAAACATCACAAAGCTAATGGTTTTCCATTGTTTAGCAAATTTTTAAAATAAATTTATTAATAATTTTAGTGGACTTATTGCACCAATAACAAAATATATGAGAGGAAAATACACTACATGGACAAGGTTAACAACATAAAGATTTGAGTTGCTGAAGAATAAAATTATAGAAAAGGTTATTTTATCATTACTATATTTTAGAAAAGTTTTTAGGTTCATTTTGATGATTTATTAATGGGAATTGGTACCATGTTAAGTTAATAAAGGAAGCTAATAGCATATTTCAATAAAACTAAATAAGGTAAGAACAATGTTTTCTACTTATGATGTTAAATTTTATGTAATTATATAATCATTAGGACATTGAAGGCATTACTTAATGCATAAGGATTTTATCATATTTACTGATCATGAGGATTTGAAGTATGTGAATACTCAAAAGAAGTTAAATTGTAGGCATGAAAAGTGGATGTCTTCCTTACAGTGTTATACTTTTGTGTTGAATCACAAATCAAGAAAATAGAATTAGGTAGCTGATGCTTTGAGTAGATGAGTGGCATTGATAACTACTATGGTGAGTGACATAGTTTATTTAAACTTGTTTAGGAATTATATGATATTGATCTAGATTTTGGCAAGATAGTTGACAAATGCATGAATCCATGTATAGGTGATATGAGTAATATTTATGAAGAGTATATTATGTAGGATGGTTATCTCTTCAAAAGGAAATAATTATTTATTACAATTGGATGTCTAAGAGATAATATTATAGGAAAATTAAATAATGGTTGTTTGTATGGACATTTTGGTAAGGCAAAGACAATAGATTTGGTAGAGGATATGCATTTTTGGCTAAATATGAAGAGATATGTGACAAGATATATTTTAAGGTGCAATATATGTCAAGTGGCTAAAGG
Organism: Torreya grandis; assembly: GCA_037957365.1. NCBI lineage: Eukaryota > Viridiplantae > Streptophyta > Pinopsida > Cupressales > Taxaceae > Torreya > Torreya grandis. The sequence goes on along the minus strand of JARHVA010005735.1, from coordinate 298,544 downwards.
ACATGAATATAATATAGGGTTATACATGCCATAACTAGTTCTAATAGGACCACGAATAGATTTAAGTATGTATTTTATGTTCGTATTATTAAACACAAATAAAGGTATTGACTTAACGTTTTTTCATTTTAGAGAGGTTTTTTTATGATGGGTCATTTTATTAAATGTAGTAAAACTAATGATGACACTAGAGTTGTAAAACTATTTTTTAAAGATATTATGATATTGCATGGTGTTTCAAAATCTATTGCATCAGATAGGGACTAATATACAATTTATTAGTGCATACCATCCTATAACAGATGGACATATAGAATTTAATAAACGTGAATTTGTAAAATTTGTTGAGATGCATAGTTGGAGAGAAGCCCAAGCAATGGGACTTGTCTTTACAACATGATGATTTCTCATATAATAGTTTAGTGAACATATAAATAAGTACTTCAATATTTTTGATTTCTTATAGGAGAAATTATTGAGTAAATTTTAGATTTGGTATAGTTACCAATTTCATAATGAGTTATTGATGATGTAGAGGCATTTGTAGAACATATAAAATAATTACAAGAAGATATAATAAACTTACATGAAAGTATTGAGAAGTATAAAGTAGTAGTAAATATCAAAAAAATGTCAAAAATATTTGAATAAGGAGTTTTAGTGATGGTTTACTTGAGGAAATATAGATTTCATAAATACACCTATAAAAAATTAAAATATAATAAATTTGAGCCATTAAAATATAGATTTAATAAATACACCTATAACATGGATAATAGTTTGAAGGTGAAAATATGAAGTAATTTGTAAGAAACATGTGCCAAATAAAATGAAATAAAATATAATGCAAGTTCAGGATAAAAAGATAGTAAGCACAAAGTAATTAACTTATGATAGGTATTTAGTACAGTGGGAAGGATTAAAATAGGAAATAACACTTAGATTATAGAATGGGATCTATACAATATTGATAAGAATAAATTTCATTAGTACAATTAGAGTAACTCAAAAAATCTAGTTTGTTTTCAACCAGAAGAGGCTGATGCAAAAAAGAGGTTAAACTTCTGGTTGCCATAACTTTTGATCTGTAGATCTATTTGAGATAATATTCACAATAAAATGATCATCTCAAAAATTTTAATTCTTACATAACATATACTTATACTTATGAGATGTTTTTGATATTTTTCAGATACCATGCATGAGTATCTTAGGGTTCAAAATTTATGTTTAATATTATTTTTTGAGTTTTTTTCTAAATTTAGAAAATATTTATTTTTATAAACAAACTTAGACTTTTATTAAAATTCATTTGATAGGATATTTTTATATTTTAGTTTATTTCTGGAGATTTTAAGATTTGTGCATACTTGCATGTGAAGATTACTAAAAATTGCAATTGATAAAAATAACAAGTTGAGTTTTATTTACTTTTAGAGTTTTGAATTTTTCATGTTAACTCCAATTATAGGTTGAAGATTATTTATGCATAGTTTTTAATTATTTAAATCATTCCATATGAATCAATACTCATTATTATTAATAACTTTGGCCTATTGGCAATTTTAATATCTTGATAATATTCTAATTCATTATCTGGTATCAAAGTAAGTTAAAATCTTAGACATGTAAGAGATGGTGAGAGGATGAGGAAGAATTATTCATATGAAGCATTATATAAAAGATTTACAAAGGAAAGTAGAATAATTGACAAATATTATTGGGAATTAAATGCAAAAAAGAGCGTAAAATTATGTACAAGATGACACAAATCTTGAAAACTAAATTCCATAATAAGAGCAACAATAACATCTGCCATCAATGGAAGAAAGGATGGCTAGATTTTTGGAAGAAAAGATTGAAGTAATCTATGTTGACCTTCCATATTTGGGGGAATTTTAAAAATATAGAAGTTGATATATTGGATGAAGAATATGGAGATTTTTTTTTAATGGACAACTATGAGAGAAGATACGAAGGTAAAGTTTTCATGTACAAAATTAATGGGGCATGCAATGATTTGGTGAGATCACTAGTAGAAAGGAGGATAGATAAAAGGTAAAAAGAATATAAACTTATGTAAAAATATGGAGAATAAGATGAGGGAGAAATGTATTCCTATGAATTATGCAAAAACCTTATATAGAAGATTTTAAAATTTGGGGCAGAAGGATCACAATATACAAGACTTTACATATGATTTTTACAAGTTTTCCATAATTTTAGATCATGATGAGATAGAATAAAACATGGATTTAATGTATTTAAATGGTTTTAAGTTTTATGTTCAAGATTAATTAAGCATACGCATAATACTATGCATGGCGGATGCTTATTAGTTAGTCTTGAAGGCGGAAACAAAAGAAAGATGTAATTTTAAAAGAATATCTATTGCTCCAATAATATGAAAATATTCTCAAATAAGGAGATGATGTGGATTTAATAAAAATAGAGGTAGGTTTAATAACACTAGAGGATAATCATCATGTGTTCTATAAAGACAAGAATATAATAGACAAGGGTTTCAAAACTAGTAAAGAGGAAGAGGATTTCAGAGAGGATGAAGATATGGTGGTGGTAGAGGATGGTTTTTAAATCAATGCACATATTATGTTTTTTACATATGTGAAGAAGAAGGCCAAGGAGTGTTTGAGTGTCCACACTACCAAGATCAAGAAAGGAGACAAGAGGATTACATAATAGTGAATTTAGTTGAAGTTGAAATAAAAGAGAAAAATACTAGAGTTGTAGCAACATATATTGGAGAAAATATAGTGATTATAAAAATGATGATTGATCTAAATAAATACAATGTGTAGAATAAATAAGTTAGGCATGCATGGTTGTGAACAAATATCTCAAGAATAAGGTATACTTAAGGAGGTAAGATATGCAAGGTACTTATAGATGGTTATAGTTATAAAAATATTATTTCTAAAGGTATGATTAAGAAAATAGATTTGTAGTGTGAAAAAAATCTTACTCTTATGATATTTCATGGTTTAATAAATGAAATGAAGTTATATTTGATAAAATGTGTTTAATCAAGTTTTCTATAACTAAAATGTAAAAATATGAAATATATTTTAATGTTATACCAATGTATGTGTTACATGTATTATCAGGAAGGCTATGGTAGTTTGATAGAAAACAATTTCATGATGGATCAAAAAACACATATGATTTATGGAAAGGTGGTATGAAGGTAGTTTTTTAATCTCTTAAAGAAGAAGGGAACATTGATAGCATGCTGAACATAAAAGAATTTATCAAATAAATGAAGATGATAAGTAAGGGATATGCATTGGTAGAAAAGAAAGAAGACACATAAGTAGTGAAAATACCATTACAAGAAATAATGTTGAAAGAATATGTAGATGCTATACCTGATGACTTACCAGATGGTTTACCACCAAAGAAACATATTTAGAAACATATTGATTTGATTCCAGGATTATCCCTACCCAAACAAATAGCTTATAGAATGAGTCCAATAAAACATGTAGAATTTAAAATATAGGTTACTAAATTGGTGGGGAAGGATGTAGTAAGATATCATGAGTCCTTGTACAAAACTAGCATTGCTAACTTTAAATAAAAATGGAGGGTGGACTATTTGTGTGGATATTAGAGAAATAAATAAAATTAAAATCAAGTACAAGTTTCTTATACCTCATTTAGATGATATGATGGACGTTCTTCTAGCAGCAAAATATTTTATCAATATTTATCTAAGGAATGGATACTATTATATTCAAATTGATCAAGGAGATAAATGAAAAATAGCATTCAATACAATATATGGTTTATATAAGTGGATGGGTATTCCATTTAGTTTATTTAATGTAGTTAAAACATTTATGAGGGTGTGAACATAATTCTATGAGAGTACAGTGGTAAGTTTGTGGTTATTTATTTTGATTATATTTAAATATTAAATAAGAGTAAAGAAAAAAACTTACATCATTTGAGAATGGTATTAGAATTGTTAAGAAAAGAGAAAATCTATGCAGATTTGAATAAGTGTATGTTTATGCAGAATAGTTTCATATTTTTTGGGATTTCTAGTTTTCGTAGATGGTGTAAAAATAGATGAAGAAAAATTAATGTCAATTGTTGAGTGGACTATCCCAAAATACATCATAGAGATAATAAAATTCCATAACTTAGCAACTTTTTGCATAAAAAATATTAAGAATTTTAGTAATCTTGTTGCACCAATAAAAAATTGAATGAGAGGAAAAGAATTTGTGTAGACAAATGCAACATTATAAAGTTTTCAATTGTTGAAGAAGAAAACTACAGAAATTCCTATTTTAGCATTACCATATTATAGCAAAGTGTTAGAAGTCAATATTATTGGTGCCATTTTGAGTCAAGAATGGAAGCCAATAACATATTTTATTGAGAAATTGAATGAGGTAAGAATGAATTATTCTACTTATGATTTTGAATTTTATGCCATTATACAAGCATTAAGACATTAGAGGCATTACCAAGTGCCTAATGATTTTATCCTTTTACTACTCATGAGTCTTTGAGTAATATGAACACTTGGAAGAAGTTAAATCATAGGCATGCAATGTGGTTGCATTTAATGTAGGGTTATACTTTTTGGTTCAAGCACACATCAAGATAATAGATTTATGTAGTTAATAGTTTGAGTACGCGAGTGGGGTTCATAATTACTATGGTAAGTGAATTAGTCAGATTTTAATTTTTTAATGAAATATATGATATTGATCCATATTTTTAAAATATAGTTGAGAAATACATGAATCTTTTGACAGATGATAAAATTAATGTTTATGAAAATTATATTATGTAGTCCATGGTTATGCCTCCAAAGGCAAAATAATTATGTATTGTAATTGGGTCTCGAAGAGATAATATTATAATATAATAACATAATGGTTTTTTGGTTTGACATTTTGATAAGATAAATACAATATATTTGGTGGAGAAGTACATTATGCCAAAGATGAAGAGAGAGATGATAAGATATATTTTGAATTTTCATGATATGTTAGGTGAATAAAGGACATGCACAAAATATACAGTTATACATGCCATTACTGATTTCCTAGAAGACCATGGAAAATTTTGAGTATATAATTTATGTTGGGATTACCAAACACACAAAGAGACAATGATAATTTTTTTTTGTAAACAAGGTTTCTAATTTAGTTTATTTTATTACATGTAAGAAAACTAATGATGCCACTAAAGTTGTAGAAATATTTTTTAATAATATTATGATATTACATGGTGTTCTATATACCATACCATTGGATAAGGACACAAAATTTCTAAGTCATTTTTGAAGGACTCTATGGATGAATAATGAGATAAACTTACAATTCATTAGTACATACTATCCCCAAATAGATGGATAGGTAGAAGTTGTAAATAGGAGCTTGAGAAATTTGCTGAGATGCATAGTTGGAGAGAAGCCCAAGTAATGGGACTTGGATTCACCACAAGTTGAGTTTGCATATAATAATGTAGTGAATAGATGAACATGTAGGCCAACATTGCAGATTATTTATAGAATAAAACCTAGGAGTGTTATACATTTAGTATAGTTACTAATTTCAGAATGAGATACTAATGATTTAAAGGTGTTTACATAACATATATGATGGTTATAATAAGAAGTAATAAAAAAGTTGTAGGAAGGTAATGATAAGTATAAAAAGGAAAAAAATGTCATAAAAAGGTAAGAAATATGTGAATAAGGAGATTTAGAGATGGTTTACTTGAGGAAGGAGATATTTATGAAAGGCACATAAAATATTGAAGTACAAAAAAATTGGGCCATGAAAAATTATGACCAAAATCAATGACAATGCTTATGAGGTGAGTTTACTACATAATTTTGAAATATCTCTAGTATTTAACTTTTCATATTTATATGATTTCCATGGAGAAGAGGGTGAAGGTGAGTAAGATCAATTACTAAATTGGTAGCAATAGATTCTAAAAAAGAAGAAAGAAGATAGTGCAGGTTATACATAAGAAGACAATAACTATAAGGTAAAGAAGTTATGATACATATTTAGTATATTTGGAAGGATTACAATGGGAAGGCAACACGTAAATTATAGAATGGGAATTGAAGAAGATTGTTAAGAACCAAATTACAATAGTACAATCATAGCAACTTGTTAAAGCTTAGTTATTTTCAACTAAAGGAGAATTATGCATAAAATGAGGCCAAAAGTCTAGAGGCCATAACTTTTGATACATAGATCCATTTGATCCCATATTTCCACTAAAATAACCATATCAAAAAAATTCAATATTTCACAATCCACCCTTCTAGTTATGAGACATTTTGTATATTTTTTGGATATCATACATGACCATTTGAGGGTCAAAAATTACTGTTTAATATTTTTTTTAGGTTTTTTATAAATTTATAAATTATATATTTTTGTTGAAATTTGTTTGATACATAAGTTTTAGAGTTTAGTTTATTTTTGGAGATTTTTAGAACTGCATATGCTTGCATGTGAAACTTACTAAAAATAATAGGTATTAAAAATAGTGGGTTAAGTTTTATTTATTTTTATAGTTTTGAATTTTGCATGTCAACTCAAATTATGAGTTGAAAATTACTTATAAATTTTTTTTAATTATGTTAATAATTTAATATGAATTAATACTAGTTATTATTTAGAATCTTGGTCTATTGGTAAATTTATTATCTTGATAGTATTCTGTTTCATTAGAGGACTACAAGGTTTAATTATGGAAGTTATCCCTATACTAAGAAATTTATTCGTTAGGATTTTATCTTTGATATTAAATATTATATTATTGGTTTCACTACCTATTTTTATTAATAATACATGACATTAATATTTTCATTCATAAGCATATGTTAGTGGTACTCAACATCATAGCATTACATATTTCCCACTTTGTCATGTTTGCATGAAAATTTGTCCAGAGGAAAAATTGGTGACTTCATGTCAACAACATGGGGAAAAAAATCCCTCTCCTATTAGTAGGTGGAGCTACATTTATTGAAAGCCAAAATAAGAAAGCATAAAATATTTACAAATAATGGAATGTAAATCATGGGTACTACTTTTAACCTCAAAGTATGAAAAGAATTTTTTTTTTAAAGGAAAATGTAGGGAAGGAGAGAGAAGGGGAAAATTATTTGAGCAACAAACTCATCAAATTAGAAACCTGAGACTAGACAAAAATGTTGAAATAAAATTTTGACTTTCAAAAGAGGAAAATACCTATCATTCACTATGTCAAAAAGACATAATCATATCCTTAAGAATATGAAACATACATCAAAATAATATTTGACTTTGTTAACAAAAAATAATAACCTTTTGCATTTTCTAATAGAAACAACTAAGAAATTGCCTCTATTCCCACTGAGATTTTCACATGTGTTGAAAATCTAAATAAAAATTTTATATTGAAATTTTGTAATATAATAACATATTCTCAATAATTTAAAATTAATAACAATGGAAATGAAAATTAGATGTGATGAATTAAGTAAAAGACATAATTTAAATGATATCATTAACACAAAGTTTAGAAACATATTTCATGTATTGATTCTAAGGAGTAAAAAGAATGATCTCCTTTTACAATGCTTTGCCAAAACTTCTATCTATTTTGAATGCTTATTATGAATCCCTAACTTGTATTTATAGGCTAAAATGAGTGGTCCTAATATACAACCACCTATATTTCCTTTTTATAGAAGTGCTAAAAAAATAAAAAACAATTACAATTTTGAAATGATAAAAAAACTTTTTAAAAAACTAGCACCACTTAGTAAAATAGTTAGGGTTTATACATTACATGAAAAAGCACATCATAAACTCATACAACTTGAAAAAATAAGTTGCCAAAATTGTCAAGATAATTTACAGAAATACATTGCACATTTACAAGGAGAAAAAGAGTGCAATAACACAAGTTATGTACAAACAAACAAGATAAAATATTACAACAACACTATAAGTGATTCTTAATGCTTATTATTACTATTTTGACAATACTTTCCATTTCAATAAGTCATCAAATATATGAAGAATTGTCTTGATCCAATATCCATATGGTCCATTTGTGTACCTCTAGGCAATGTCCACTAGGTTGTCAAACTCTTTTATTTATTGAATCTTACCTTGGAGACTATTTATTATCATATCCAAATTATCCACATTCACTTGACACTTGGACAACTGATGAAGTTCTTCATAACCAAATATAGATGTCATGGTAATGTTATAAATCTATTCTTTTTATATTCTAATTATGTTCTTAATTAAAATCAAATTTCCCTCTTGATCCTTGTCATTGAAAAAATGACAATCCAGTCTCTTAACTTTAGTTTTGATTTCCATCATTGTGTCACTTCCAAGTGACATTCCATTAATGAATTTATGAAAATATTATTAAAGGGACTAGATTATAAATTTGTTGGCTCAAATAAATTTAATCTGATAAATAATTTCAACTTTATTACTTACCCCTTTTCAAAAATATCAATAAAAGTAAATTTCAAGAGATCGACCAACTCAGGCACAAGTTCCTCCCATTTTTGTTTCTCCTAAGCATATCCATTTTACATTATTTTTAAAGTTCATATTGTGATTTAATTTAGAGAACATAATCATTATCTATAAAAGTATCAAGGCTCCTTGATCTGCAACTTTTTCAATCCATTCTTTCACTACATTACCCATTTGGCCCACTTCTCTCACTCTTTCTAGTGTCTTGTCATGAATACTCAATGAACCAATAATTGGTTGATCTGGCCTGATCAATATATGTATTATTGAGTTCAATTATTCCACTTTCTCTTTTATTTCATCTTTTGTCACCTTGTCTTTATCTATTTTTAAAAGATGTTGCCAATCATCAACTGAATATTTCCTTTAGTCCCTCTTCTAGTTCATTTTCCATAATGAACCATGGATGCATGGTAGTCTTCAACCCTAATTTCTAATTTATCAATTTAAACTATAAGAATGGTCACTTATGCATATTTTTCTCCCTTTTCATTTGTCACCATTTATGAAATTTTCCTTTCTTTCTTTGGCTTCATTGACAAAGAATTTATCAAAGTCCAATATTTATCTCTTTAGGTTCAATTTTTTTTTCATTATTTTCACTATTGTAGATAACCAATTTGAACTTGTTGGACTTGAGGAAGGCAATGAGATAAAAGTTTAAATAAGTGGAACAATCATGGATACAGTTGAAGAAGGATTTTTATAAATTGGGATACTTTGAAAAGATGTTTCAATTTACTCTTGTGTATTGATTGTTTCAAGTGAAATTTTTAGAGGAGAAATGGGAAACTTAGGATTTGAGGGAAAAGATGAGGAGATAGGAGTAAATATTGGTGAAACATGAAATATTACATTATTTGATTAATGTAATTATATAGTTTGATAGTAACAGTTAGAGATTAGTTATCTTATCATTATCATCACTGGTTAACTTATACGATTCCATAACCATTATATAGTTATAAATTGATTACTTATAGTTATAATTGATTCTACCACTATATATATATTGATTGACGTTGATCAATAAAAAATAATCATAGGATTCAGTCATTCTACATTCCTTCTCCTTCATTGGTATCATATCCAAAGCTTGGTGTGTAACATGAGCCTGTAACTATAAGAGGTGTCAATCATTTACGATCTTCAAAGTGGAAGGATGCATAAAGACTTAACTGTAGAAGTGATGGAGTCTAAAAACATAGTAGTACACTAAAGTGTCTATAGAAGTTAGAAAGAGATAGTTAATGTGGTAAGCTAATTGAGAAAACAAAATCTATCATTGATATCTTAAGATCTTTCCAAGATTGAACAATATAAATTGATAGAAGAAGAGTGGTGAAAAAATTATTTTTGAAGAATGCAACCTACCATCTTAGCCTACAATCCTCGAATTAAGATAAGTGAGGAATCAAGAATCAATATAGAAAAGAAAGAAGGCAAGGTACATCTTTCTGTTTTTGAAATAATAAATACTACCTTGTTTGTTTTACAAATCTATGTTTCAAGATGGAAATTCAAATTCCTATAGAGAAATATTCTGGTTTAAATTTTCATACGTGGAAGGTTAAGATACAAATGCAATTGATGCTTAAAACTTTATGGGGAATCATAAATGTAGATGAGAAACAACCCACTGATGCAACTAAATCATTGGAGTCAAAAATAAGAAATGAAAAAGAAAAAGCTATTATTGGCCTTTCACTTTCTAATTTTGAATTACATCACATGGATTTATAAAACTTCTCCAAGTAAATTTGGAATACACTCAACACCTTGTTTGGTGCAAGAGTGGTAAATGCCCAATTTTCATTGAAATTATAGTTATATAGATTCAAAAAGGATAATGTAATTACTATGTCCATCAATATAAATAATTTGAGATCTCTTATTAGGCAACCTGTTAAGGTAAAAAATAATGTTGATGATGAGGATGCAAAAGCTATTCTATTGAATAGTTTACCATCCAAATATATTAATATTTTATTTAATCCTATCCAAACACCATCATAATAACTTGATGATATGATTACAGCATTACTAGCAGAAGACAAAAGGATACCTATAGAAGATGAAGATATTTTGTAACTCAAGAATGCACTATATTCTCTAAACTCTCATAAAAATTCAATATAGACAAAAGGAAAATAAAATGTCAATACTGCAAGAAGAAAAGTCATACAACATGGGACTATTATGTTTGAGAAAAATATGTTCTTAAAGGGAAACTCAAGAACAATGAAGCTAATATTCCTCAAGTATAACATCCACTAGAGACTAATAAAAGTGAAGAGTCTGCTGATGAGGTAGCCTTCACTTCAACGCTCATATTGTGAGACATGTAGCAACACTCAAGTAGAGGTTGGAGGATACACAAAGGTTAGATGAAAACTGGCATCCTCTCATGAGTTGCCTATAATGAGGCCACACCATTGCTATGGTGAGAAATTTGGGCATGTTTAATTTATGTTTTTCAGTATGTTTTTCAATAAATTACTGAGCATTATTTTCTAGTTTGGTACCTCTTAAAAAAGAATGTTATGGGGAGAAAATAACATTGATGTAGTGCTTGGTTCTTGGAAAAGGGTTTTTGGTAAATTGAGAAACCATCAAAGTGTAGTATAAACCTCTTTCAACCCTCCAAGTTCATGGTCAACCTATATCAAAAAACCATATGGTTTGTGGTAATCCTCATAATCCAAAAAACCTTCGAAGGTGTTAGTAGAGAGAAGTGTTCCTATCACTTTCAAGTTTTTGGTATTCCTGTAAGAAAAAACCAAGGTGACACCAATACCTTGAAGCCACATAGATGGCATGCAACCTTAGAAAGTGAGAAAGCTATGTGTAGAGTGTAAATCTTTTTAGAGTGTTTGTAATAAAGGAGGGATCAATATCAGGAATAATTATGTTTATAGAAACAATGTAATAAAGGGGGGAATGTTGGTAAAACTTAAAATATTACATTGTTTGATTAATGGAATTATATAGTTTGGTAGTGGTATTTAGAGATTAGTTATCTTATTATTGTCACCACTAGTTAAGTTATACGGTTCTATAACCATTATACAATTATTAACCGATTGCTTATAGTTATGAACCAGTTCTACCACTATATATATTGATCATTATTGATCAATAAAAAATAATCATAGAATTCATTCATTCTAAATTCATTCTCCTTCAGTAACCTCTTATAATTGGAAAGGAGAGGACATAGGGAACATTGTATCATCTGAAGCTAATAATTGATGAGTTATGTTCTCTACCAGTTCTTGACAGAATGAAAAGTTATCAACTAGAACATGTTGAGGAACTAAAACTTTTGGAAAAGAAGAAACATTTTCATGAAACCTTTTTATGTTTAGCTTGATATTATTTTTTGGTTGAACATATTGTTGATTAGTTTTAGGTTCATGTGCCTCTTGTATCGTGTGAGGTTCTCTACTAGGGCCTACCTCATCCATATTTTTTGGCTCATCATATTTATCATAAAAATAGTCAAATTAATATTTCATAGGAGGTGTAGGAAAATCAATGTTCATATCATCAAGTCCTTTGCATTTCAATCATTTAAGAATCTTATCAAGTACAACTCTTCTCATAATTATAATATATTTACATTCCCTTTTGTTCCAATGTATTATAGATAATGACTTTATTGTGATGCCCTTTCTTTCAAATATGGGGTCCAATATGACCTCAACATATACTAACTATTTTGGCACTTTCATTATGCCAAATTTGATTATTTGTTTCACAATAAACTATGAATAGTGTCTGATTCTCACTGCTTTCTCATTGTCATTATCTATCCAATAGTCTTGAAGATATGAAACATGTTGAAATGGAGATCCAAGATTGTGTTGAATTAGTCCCTTATTACCAAATGAAAATGTACTTTCAAATGTCATGAGCTTATAGTGAGATATGTATTTCTCAGCTATCTTGGCCTTCACTAGTAAGGGGAAAGAATACCTAACAATAGAGATCGGAAACATGATCCCTATTTAGTATCAGCTTGTCACGAACTTGTGTGTTTCAAAAAGTTGTCTTACCAATTCCATCAACACCCATTTGTTGATAATGTATCATGGTAGCATGGAAATAGATACCTCACAACTATTATTTCTTAAATAATTGAATTTTGAGAACAATATAAATCAAGATCCCCACCTTTTTATTTTTTTAGTGGATATAACTAATATTCTTGTCTTAAAGAATTAATTTTAAAATAATTAGATGATCAAATGAACAAAGAAACCATTAATTCTCTTGAAATGATGATCATTTTCCTCTAATGTTAGCTAGGGATAGAAGGCACATACCATTACTTTCTCAAAATCACCCACTATATGTAATCTATCAAAATAGCTTTGACTTGCTACAACATAAATAAGGTATGAAGTCATATAGAATTTTGACATGTCCTTTACATCCATGAGTTTTTTTTTAATGGAATATTTGACCAATACACCCCAATTGATATATTTATAAATTCTAAGGATTATTTAAATGAATATATACATCCATATCTAAAAATTATTTTCTATTTAATTTCCCACTATCTTATGCAATAATGTGATCATGTCACTTATCTTGTTTTGAAATCTGATCTTATGAGATTTTTGGAGATTTTGTAGATGAATGTGATAGCTTAGTCAACTAGGTTCTATTTATTTGTTTATAACATGTTATATTATTATCATCTCAAAATATTTGAGATGAATCAAGGGCTAGATGCATAAAGGATTCATGATATAGAAGGCCAAAAATGTTGTCAATTTACTCAAGAATAAAACTCAATACCAACTCACCCTGGGGATCTATTACCTCTTGTGTCTCTAAGTTATAATTATTTTCCATAATTAAAACTAACTCAAGAAACTATGATGACATTGGGAATGTTATTGCCTATAACAAACCACTATCACAAATAATTTGGCCAATCTCTATCTTATGTACTGCATTCATTCTTTCCCAAAACTTTTTCAAGTTGATGTGGCCTAGCTCAGTGTCAGTGATATTTCAAAAATTGGACTCTAATGGATAACAAAGCATCATAATTTTAAATTGGTAATTCATGATTTCTTTGCCTTTATTGATAATCTCCTTTTTTGGAGTATGAGATGAAGACATTAATTTGACAATAAAATTGATAAATTTGGAAATTTATGAAAATCTCTTAATTTATGAGAAATGATGGATATGCAAATTGAATCTGTACTCACAATTTGATTATAAAAATTACTTAGCATTATTTTAATGCTCTTTATATGAAATTCAATTTCCCTTTGTCCAAATTTTCATCTTATAAATGCACCTGTTAAAATTTTTGTGTAACTTATTATAAACATTTTTGGCCAATGAAAATGAATGGAAGAAATTATAAAAATAATTTATTTTTCAATTTTCAAACTATTCCCCTCTTCCCTGCGACTTTTTTAAATTTCTAAAAATTTTAAAATTCTATTATTTTTTTTAAAACACCGCCAATTTTAGAGGAAATTTCTGACCATGCGATGAACCAAGAATATCAGGATTTCACCACAACTAATTTTATTCCCACTTTTCACCATTTTAGTTAAAACAAAAATTTACCTAAAAACCCCATCAACCTTTTCAACATCTTCCACAAAACTAAAAATACACCAAGTCAAGAATGTGTAAATTAAAGATTTGTAAAATTTACAAAATAACAAATGTCATGCCAAAATATACACATTTACTTTTCCCTTTTCTTTTTAGATTTTCCCATCAACATTTAGTATTTTTATTTTCCTCTGCTCAATAATATTCACTTGTTTTCTTTTTTTCCACTTACAAAAATTTCACTATTTTCTATTCCACTCAACTTCTTTATTTATTTATTTTTTTTTTTACCTCTCCAACCTAAGCATATGTCTTGTTGTATGATATTTGTACATTTGGTGATTGGCATAAATGAATTTTTTTCCTTGAACCTACTCATGTGGATGGGTCGTATGACTTCATGGAGGTGAAATAAATCAATTTTTTTGAAAATTTTACTCAAAATTGACCATAAAAGGGTCATACCACTTGGATGGATGGAGGATAAAAATAGATAAATATTAAAAAAAAAAAAAAAAAATCTAAAATGATTAAACATATGACTTACGATTTGAAGTAGTAGGAGAAAAATTAAAATATTTAATAAACTTTTGAATATAACTGCTAAAGGTGAGCCATACAATTTAGTAGATCCTAGGGAAATTGAAAATGTTTAAAATAAAACTAACCCTTTCTATAGTTCGTATGTCTTGGTGAAGCATGGAGGAAAAAAAATTATGCCTATTTTAAAATGAATGGCCTACTAGCTAAGAAGGAAAAAGTAATTTAAATTCTACTTCTTATCAGGGTCTATATGACCTAGATGGTGCTTTTGATGGTAGAGAAAACCATAAAAAATTTCATCGAAATGCATTGCTTTCTCTTTCTTATTTGGGCCCTTTAGGATAAAAATTGATGTAACACCTCATTCTATCTTGAAAAAGAAATTTGAAATTCTTTATGAACTCACAAGATAATTTGTTTTCTTTTCTTTAATGCACTTAAATTTGATGAATTTAATAAAACTTCTTCTTGGTATTCACTAACTGCAACACAGATGGAAAATAAATTTTTAAAAAGTTAAAAATAAATTATATTTAACATGTAAATTGAAAAAATAAACTTTGAAGAAAGACAAATTTATGTTTTAAAACTACTTAAGGAAGCAGTTGTATTTACATGATTGACTAGACATATTTATGAGTTTGCATTTACTGGATGACAAAGTGAACAAAAAGATAATTAACTCTCTTGAAGTGATGAGCATTTTCCTTCAACGCTAGCTAGGGATAGAAGACATATAGCATTGCTTTCTCGAAATCACCCACTGTATGTAATCTATCAAAATACCTTTGACTTACTATAGTGAAAACAAGGTACGAAGTCATATAGAATTTTGACGTGTCTTTTAACTCCATGAGTTTATTTTGAAAGGAATTGTTGATCAATTCATCTCAATTGATATATTTCTTATTTATAAGGTTGATCTAGATGAATGTGTACATCCATGTCTAAGAATTATTTGCTATTTTATTTCTCACTATCCTATTTAATAATGTGATCATGTCACTTATCTCATTTTTGAAATATAATCTAACGAGAGTTTCTAAAAGCCAAATGGAGGAATGCTTTGACTTAATCAACCATATTTTATAGACTTGTTCAGAATATGCTATAACAATTTCATCCCAAAATATCTAGGAGGACTCAACGGTTAGATCCATAAAGGCTTCATGATCTAGTAGGTAAAAAATGTTATTAATTTATTCAGTAGAACGACTCACTACCAACTCGCCTATGGATCTCTCACCTCTCATGTCTTTACGTTATAATTGTTTTACACAACCAAAACTAACTCAAGAGACTTTACTGATATTAGGAATGCTGCCATCTCTACCAAACAACAATCAAAAATACTTTGGCCAAAATCTATGCTATGTACAGTAATCATTCTTTCCCAAAACTCATCCAAGTTGATATTGCCTAGATTGGTGTCAATGATATTTCTAATGGACTCTAGTTGGCAACAAAGATTAACACCTTAAAATTGGTATTTCATGATTTGTTTAACTTTACTCAAAATCTCCTTTTCTATAGTATGAGATGATGACATCAATTTGACAATAAAATTATCAAAATTTAAAATTTTCTAAAAGCTCCTTATTTGTGAGAAATGATAAAAATACAAATTGAGGTTTTAATCATAAATTGATTGTACAAATTGCTTTGACAAAATTTTAACTCTCCTTATATGAATTTTATGTTTTTTTCCACCAAAGTTTCAGCTTGCAAATTTACCTGTTGAAATTCTTCTTTGTAGCTTATTACAAAATTTTCTTGCCAATGGAAATGAATGAAATAAATTATAAAAATATTTTATTTTCTAATTCTCAAACTATTTCCCTTTTCCCTATTAATTTATAAAATTTCCAAACATTGCTGATTGTAGAGGAAATTTGTGACCATCAATGAACTGAAAAGATTAGGATTTTACCCTGACCAATTTTATTCTTGGTTTTTACCACTTCAGAATAAATAATAAAAGATTACCAAAAAAACCATGTCAACCTTTTTAAAGTAAAAAATGTACCAATTAAAAAACATGCAAATTAAAGATTTACAAAATCTAAAAAAAAGTAAATGTCATGCCAAAATTTTCACATTCACTTTTGCCTTTTATTTTGATCTTTTCCCATCAAATTTTATTATTTTTTAATTTTCCTTTAGTCAGCAACTTTCACTTATTTTATTTTTTATCACTTAGTAATTTTTCACTATTTTCTATTCCGCTCAACCTCTTATTTTATTTATTTTTTACTTCTCCAACCTAGGCGTAAGGCCTACCGTATGGCTGCTGTATGGTTGGGCACTATGAAAAATGATTTTTTTTGAAATTTTGCTTGAACTTGCTCATGTGGTTGGATCATACGACTCAATGGAGGGGAAATAGATCAAACTTTTCAAAACTTTTATTCAAAATTGACCATAAAAGGGCCATACAACTTGGCTAGCTAAAGGATAAAAATAGAAAAACTTTAAAAAAACATTCCAAACTAATTGACCATAGGCTATACGATTTGTACAAATAGGAGAAAAATTTAAAATTTTGACAAACTTTTTATCAAAACTGCTAAACTCAAGCCATATGATTTGGTAGTGGCTTAGAAAATTGAATTTTTAAAATAAAACTAACCCTGTTTACAAGATGTACAGCTTGCTAAAGCATGGAGAAAAAGAAAAAAAATGGCATGTTTGAAAATGTATTGTTTTATAGTTGAGGAAAAAAATAATAATTTAAATTTTGCTTCTTTTTAGGATTTGCACATCAAGACTGGTGATTATTTTGGGAGAGGAAACCAGAAAAAAAATTCATCAAAAAGCATTGCCTACTCTTCCTTTTTTGGACCCTTCAAGAGAAAACTTGATGTAACACCTAGTTTTGTCTTAGAATTTTCTTTTGAAACTATCCATGAACTCACACAATAAAATATATACTTTTTTATATCTACTTCCCTTCAGTGAATTTGACAAAATTTCTTACCCATAGTCGTTGGCTAAATTATGGATGAAAAATTAATTTTTAAAATGTTTAAAATTACCAAATTTAAGTTACAAATTGAAAAGATAAATTTGGAAGAAAGACAATTCTTTTTTTGAATTACTCAAGGAAGTGTTTGTATTTGCATGATTGACAAAAAATGGTTATGAGTTTGTGTGTAGGCTTGAAAATAAGTTTCAATTTACAACAGTAAATTTGTACATGAAGAATGCAATTTGCAAAGTAGAAGTTTGCATTAAAATGGATTTTAAAAATTTAATTTGCATTTGCACAATTGAAAGAATCATGACTTTGAGTTTAGGGAAAAAATGGAAAATAAAAAAGAAATTGTAAATTATATGAAGTTTTAAAAAAAAATTACAAATTACATGGAAACTGAAATTGTTTTTGCAATTTGCACGAGAACGAAAAATATTTTTGTAATTTACATAGGAATTGGATTTTTTTTTTTTTTTTGCAAATTGCATGGAAATACAAAAAAAATACAAATTGCACCAAAGCCAAAAAATATTTTTAAAATTACATGGATATTGAAATTTTTTTTGCAATTTGCACAACTTGTGAAAAAGAAAAGTATGTTCATGCAAATCATAAAAAATGAAATGATTTTTGAAAATTACAGTGAATGCTTAAATTTTTTTGAATATATAATTTAAATGTTTTTTTAAATAGCTCAAGATATAAAAAATTAGAAAAGCCATAAATTCTTGAGTAATTAATTAAAAAATATGATTTTTTAAAGATTTTGACATTTTGGGTGATAATTAATGAAAAAGTTGTTTATTTAAAAATTGATTTTTCCACTGGTTTTTTTGTTATTTTCAAAATCTATTAAAAACGTGTTAGAAACAATGTCTATAAA